>SZWC01001955.1:171200-183433 GCA_023375785.1 Penium margaritaceum | reverse complement strand
TTCCAACCCAACTTCCAACCCAACTTCCAACCCAACTTCCAACCCAACTTCCAACCCAACTTCCAACCTAGCTTCCAGGTCAAGTGCCAATCCAACATCCAACCCAACTTCCAACCCAACTTCCAACCAACTTCCAACCCAACTTCCAACCCAACGTCCAGCCCAACTTCCAACCCAACTTCCAATCCAACTTCCAATCCAACGTGCAACCCAACTTCCAACCCAAATTCCAATCCAACTTCGAACCCAACTTCCATCCCAACGTCAAACCCAAATTCCATCCCAACTTCACTCCCATCATCCAACCCAACTTCCAACCAAACTTCCAACCCAACTTCGAACCCAACTTCCAACCCCTCTTATATCCCAGCTTCCATCCCAACTTTCAACCCAGCTTCCAACCCAACTTCCAACCCAACTTCCAACCCAACTTCCAACCTCACTTCGAGCCCAACTTCCATCCCAACTTCCAACCCAACTTCCAACCCAACTTCCAACCTCACTTCGAGCCCAACTTCCATCCCAACTTCCATCCCAACTTCCAACCCACCTTCCAACCCAACTTCCAACCCAACTTCGAACCCAGCTTCTAACCCAGCTTCCAACCCAACTTTCAATCCAACTTCCAACCCAACTTCAAACTTAACTTCCAACCCAACATCCAACCCAACTTCCATCCCAACTTCCATCCCAACTTCCATCTCAACTTACAACCCAACTTCCAACCCAACTTCCAACCCAACCTTCATCCCAACTTCCATCCCAACTTCCAATCCAACTTCCAACCCAACTTTCAACCCAACTTCCAATCCAACTTCCAACCCAAATTCCAAGCCAACTTCCAACCCAAGTTCCAACCCAACGTCCAATCCAACTTCCAGCTTCACTTCCGACCCAATTTCCAAGACAACTTCTAACTCAACTTCCATCCCAAATTCCATCCCAACTTCAAACCCAACTTCCATCCCAACTTCCATCCCAACATCCAACCCAAATCCAGCCCAGCTTTCAACCCAACTTCCAACCCAACTTCCAACCTAACTTCCAATATAACTTCCAACCCAACTTCCAATCCAACTTCCAACCCAGCTTTTAACCCAGCTTCCAGCCCAATGTTCAACCCAACTTCCAACCCAACTTCCAACCCAATTTCCAACCCAACTTCCAACCCAACTTCCATCCCAACATCCAACCCAACTTCCAACCCAGCTTTCATCCAAACTTCCAACTCAACTTCCAACCCAGCGTCCAACCTAATGTCCAACCCAACTTCCAACCCAACTTCCAACCTAGCTTCCAACTCAAGTGCCAATCCAACATCCAACCCAACTTCCAACCCAACTTCCAACCAACTTCCAACCCAACTTCCAACCCAACTTCAAGCCCAACTTCCAACCCAACTTCCAATCCAACTTCCAATCCAACGTGCAACCCAACTTCCAACCCAAATTCCAATCCAACTTTGAACCCAACTTCCATCCCAACGTCAAACCCAAATTCCATCCCAACTTCACTCCCATCATCCAACCCAACTTCCAACCAAATTTCCAACCCAACTTCGAACCCAACTTCCAACCCCTCTTATATCCCAGCTTCCATCCCAACTTTCAACCCAGCTTCCAACCCAACTTCCAACCCAACTTCCAACCCAACTTCCAACCTCACTTCCAGCCCAACTTCCATCCCAACTTCCATCCCAACTTCCAACCCACCTTCCAGCCCAACTTCCAACCCAACTTCGAACCCAGCTTCTAACAAAGCTTCCAACCCAACTTTCAACCCAACTTCCAACCCAACTTCAAACCCAACTTCCAACCCAATATCCAACCCAACTTCCATCCCAACTTCCATCCCAACTTCCATCTCAACTTACAACCCAACTTCCAACCCAACTTCCATCTCAACTTCCAACCCAACTTCCAACCCTGCTTCTAACCCAGCTTCCAACCTAACTTCCAACCCAACTTCTAACCCAACTTCCAACCCAACTTCCATCTCAACTTCCAACCCAACTTCCAACCCTGCTTCTAACCCAGCTTCCAACCTAACTTCCAACCCAACTTCTAACCCAACTTCCAACCCAACTTCCATCTCAACTTCCAACCCAACTTCCAACCCTGCTTCTAACCCAGCTTCCAACCTAACTTCCAACCCAACTTCTAACCCAACTTCCAACCCAACTTCCATCTCAACTTCCAACCCAACTTCCAACCCTGCTTCTAACCCAGCTTCCAACCTAACTTCCAACCCAACTTCTAACCCAACTTCCAACCCAACTTCCATCTCAACTTCCAACCCAACTTCCAACCCTGCTTCTAACCCAGCTTCCAACCTAACTTCCAACCCAACTTCTAACCCAACTTCCAACCCAACTTCCATCTCAACTTCCAACCCAACTTCCAACCCTGCTTCTAACCCAGCTTCCAACCTAACTTCCAACCCAACTTCTAACCCAACTTCCAACCCAACTTCCATCTCAACTTCCAACCCAACTTCCAACCCTGCTTCTAACCCAGCTTCCAACCTAACTTCCAACCCAACTTCTAACCCAACTTCCAACCCAACTTCCATCTCAACTTCCAACCCAACTTCCAACCCTGCTTCTAACCCAGCTTCCAACCTAACTTCCAACCCAACTTCTAACCCAACTTCCAACCCAACTTCCATCTCAACTTCCAACCCAACTTCCAACCCAGCTTCCAACCCAACTTCCAACCCAACTTCCAACGTAACTTCCAACCCAACTTCCAATCCAACTTCGAACCCAACTTCCAACCCAACTTCCAACCTAACTTCCAACCCAACTTCCATCCCAAATTCCATCCCAACATCCACCCCAACTTCCAACCCAACTTCCAACCGAGCTTCCAACCCATCTTCAAGCCCAAGTTCCAACACGGATTCCAACCCAACTTCCAACCCAGCATCCAACCCAGCTTCCAACCCAGCTTCCAACCCACCTTCCAACCCAACTTCCAACCCAACTACCAGCCCAACTTCCATCCCAACTTCCATCCCAACCTTCAACCCAACTTCCAACCCTACTTCCGACCCAACTTCCAACCCAACTTCTAACCCAACTTCCAACCCAACTTCGAACCCAGCTTCTAACCCAGCTTCAAACACAACTTTCAACCTAACTTCCAACCCAACTTCAAAGCCAACTTCCAACCCAACTTCCAATCCAACTTCCAACCCAACTTCCAACCCAACCTTCATCCCAACTTCCATCCCATCTTCCAATCCATATTCCAACCCATCTTCCAACCCAACCTTCATCCCAACTTCCATCCCAACTTCCAACCCAACTTCCAACGCAACTTTCAACCCAACTTCCAACCCAACTTCCAACCCAAATTCCAAGCCAACTTCCAACCCAACTTCCAACCCTACTTCCGACCCAAAGACCAACCCAACATCCAGCTTCACTTCCAACCCAACTTCCAAGACAACTTCTAACCCAAATTCCATCCCCAATTCCATCCCAACTTCATACCCAACTTCCATCCCAACTTCCATCCGAGCATCCAACCCAAATGCAGTCCAACTTTCAACCCAACTTCCAACCCAATTTCCAACCCAACTTCCAACCAAACTTCCAACCCAACTTCCAAACCAGCATTTAACCCAGCTTCGAGCCCAATCTTCAACCCAACTTCCAATTCAACTTCCAATCCCATTTCCAACCCAACGTCCAACCCAACTTCCAATCCAACTTCCATCCCAACTTTTAACCCAACTTCCAACCCAACTTCCAATCCAACTTCCAACCCAACTTCGGACACAACTTCGAAGCCAACTTCCAATCCAGCATACAACCCAGCTTCCAACCCAACTTTCAACCCAACTTCCAACCCGACTCTCAACCCAATTTCCAACTCAACTTCCAACCCAACGTCCAACCCAACGTCCAACCGAACTTCCAACCCAACGTCCAACCCAATGTACAATGCAACTTCCAATCCAATTTCCATCCCAACTTCCATCCCAACTTCAAAACCAACTTCCATCCCAACTTCCATCCCAACATCCAAGCCAACTTCCAACCCAACTTCCATCCCAACTTCCATCCCAACTTCCAACCCAACTTCCAACCCAACTTCCAATCCAACTTCCAACCCAAGTTCCAACCCAACTTCCAATCCAGCTTCCAACCTAACTTCCAACCCAACTTCCAATCCAACTTCCAACCCAACTTCCAACCCAACTTCCAACCCAACTCCCAACCTAGCTTCCAACCCAACTTCCACCCCAACTTCCAACACAACTTCCAACCCAACTTCCAACCCAGCATCCAACCCAGCTTCCAACCCAACTTTAAGCCCAACTTCCAATCCAACTTCCAACCCAACTTCCAACCCACCATCCAATCCAACTTCCAGCCCAACTTCCATCCCAACTTCAATCCCAACTTCCAACCCAACTTCGAACCCAACTTCCAACCCAAATTCCAACCCAAGTTCCAACAAAATTTCCATCCCAACTTCCATCCCAACTTTCGTTCCAACTTTCAACCAAACTTCCAACCAAACTTCCAACCCAACGTCCAACCCATTTTATAATCCAATTTCCAACCCAACTTCCAATCCAACTCCCAACCTAACTTTCATCCCAACCTCCATTCCAGCTTCCATCGTAGCTTCCAACCCAGCTTCCAACCCAACTTCCAACCCAATTTTCAGCCCAATTTCCAACCCAACCTCCAACCCAAAGTCCAACCTAGAATCCAACCCAGCTTCCAACCCAACTTTCAAACCAACTTCCAACCCAACATCCAACCCAACTTCCAACCCAACTTCCAACCCAACTTCAAACACAACTTCCATCCCACATCCATCCCAACTTCCAACCAAACTTCCAACGTAGCTTCCAACCCAACATCCAACCCAACTTCCAACCCAACTTCCATCGCAACTTCCAACCCAAATTGCAACCCAACTTCCAACCCAATTTCCAACCCAACTTTAAACCCAACTTCCAGCCCAACTTCCAACCCAACTTCCAACCTAGCTTCCAACCCAACTTCCACCCCAACTTCCAACACAACTTCCAACCCAACTTCCAACCCAGCATCCAACCCAGCTTCCAACCCAACTTTAAGCCCAACTTCCAATCCAACTTCCAACCCAACTTCCACCCCAACTTCCAACACAACTTCCAACCCAACTTCCAACCCAGCATCCAACCCAGCTTCCAACCCAACTTTAAGCCCAACTTCCAATCCAACTTCCAACCCAACTTCCAACCCACCTTCCAATCCAACTTCCAGCCCAACTTCCATCCCAACTTCAATCCCAACTTCCAACCCAACTTCGAACCCAACTTCCAACCCAAATTCCAACCCAAGTTCCAACCCAGATTCCATCCCAACTTTCAACCCAACTTCCAATCCAACTTCCAACCCAACTTCAAACGCAACTTCGAATCCAACCTACAACCCAAATTCCAACCTAAAATCCATCCCAACTTCCAACCCAATTTCCAACCCAACTTCTAACCCAACATCCAACCCAACGTCCAACCCATTTTCTAATGAAACTCCTAACCCAACTTCCATCCCAACCTCCATCCCAACTTCCATGCCAGCTTCCAGCCCATCATCCATCCCAACTTCCAACCCAACTTCCAACCCAACTTCCAACCCAGGTTCCAACCCAACTTCCAACCCAACATCAAACCTAACTTCCAACCCAACTTCCAATCTGACTTCCAACCTAGCGTCCA
Organism: Penium margaritaceum; assembly: GCA_023375785.1. Classification (NCBI taxonomy): domain Eukaryota; kingdom Viridiplantae; phylum Streptophyta; class Zygnematophyceae; order Desmidiales; family Peniaceae; genus Penium; species Penium margaritaceum. The sequence continues at coordinate 177,709 of SZWC01001955.1, read as the reverse complement.
ACCCAACTTCCATCCTAACTTCCATCCCAACTTCCAACCCAACTTCCAACCCAGCGTCCAACCCAACTTCCATCCTAACTTCCATCCCAACTTCCAACCCAACTTCCAACCCAGCGTCCAACCCAACTTCCAACCCAACTTCCAATCCAACTTCCAACCCAACTTCCAACCTAGCATCCAACCCAGCTTCCAACCCAACTTTCAACCCAACTTCCAACCCAACTTCCAACCCAACTTCCAATCCAACCTCCAACCCAACTTCCAACCTAACTTCCATCCCAACTTCCAGCCCAAGTTACATCCCAACTTCCAGCCCAACATCCAATCCAACGTCCAACCCACTTTCTAATCCAATTTCTAACCCAAGTTCCAACCGAATTTCCAACCTAACTTCCATCCCAGCCTTCATCCCAACTTCCATCCCAACGTCCAGCCCAACTTCCACCCCAAGTTCCAACCCAGCATCCAACCCAAGTTCCAACTGAATTTCCAATCCAACTTCCAAACCAACATCCAACGCAACGTCCAATCCATTTTCTAATCCAACTTCCAACCCAACTTCCAGCCCAACTTCCAACCCAACTTCCAACCCAACTTCCAACCCAACTTCCAATCCACTTCCAACCCAGCATCCAACCCAGCTTCCAGCCCAACCTTCAACCCAACTTCCAACCCAACTTCCACCCCCACTTCCAACCCAACTTCCAACCCAACTTCCATCCCACCTCAATCCCAACTTCCAACCCAACTTTCAACCCAACTTCTAGCCCAGCATCCAACTGAACTTCCAACCCAACAGTCAACCCAACTTCCAACCCAACTTCCAACCAACTTTCAACCCAACTTCCAACCCAACTTCCAACCAACTTTCAACCCAACTTCCAACCCAACTTCCAACCTCACTATGAACACAAGTTCCAATCCAACTTCCAGCCCAATGGTCAACCCAACTTCCAACCCAACGTCCGACCCAACTTCCAACCCACCTTCCAGCCCCGCTTCCATCCCAACGTCAAACCCAACTTCCATCCCAACCTCACTCCCATCATCCAACCCAACTTCCAGCCCAACTTCCAACCCAACTTCTAACCCAACTTCCAACCCAACTTCCGTCCCAACTTCCAACGCAACATCCAACCCAACTTCCATCCCAACTTCCATCCCGACTTCTTACGCAACTTTCAACCCAATTTCCAACCCACCTTCCAGCCCAACTTCCAATCCACGTTCCAACCCAACTTCCAACCCAGCTTCCAACCCAACTTTCAACCCAGCTTCCAACCCAACTTCCAACCCAACTTCCAACCCAACTTCCAACCCAACTTCCAACCCAACTTCCAACCCAACTTCCAACCCAACTTCCAACCCAACTTCCAACCCAGCTTCCAACCCAACTTCCAACCCAACTTCCAACCCAACTTCCAACCCAACTTCCATCCCAACTTCCATCCCAACTTCCAACCCAACTTCCAACCCAACTTCCAACCCAACGTCCAACCCAAATTCCAACCCAACTTCCAATCCAAAATCCAACCCAACTTCCAACCCAGATTCCATCCCAACTTTCAACCCAACTTCCAATCCAACTTCCAGCCCACATTGCAACCCAATTTCCAACCCAACCTCCAACCCAACTTCCAACCGAATTTCCATCCCAACTTCCATCCCAACTTTCGTTCCAACTTTCAACCAAACTTCCAACCAAACTTCCAACCCAACGTCCAACCCATTTAATAATCCAACTTCCAACCCAACTTCCAATCCAACTCCCAACCTAACTTTCATCCCAACCTCCATTCCAGCTTCCATCGTAGCTTCCAACCCAGCTTCCAACCCAACTTCCAACCCAATTTTCAGCCCAATTTCCAACCCAACCTCCAACCCAAAGTCCAACCTAGCATCCAACCCAGCTTCCAACCCAACTTTCAAACCAACTTCCAACCCAACATCCAACCCAACTTCCAACCCAACTTCCAACCCAACTTCAAACACAACTTCCATCCCACATCCATCCCAACTTCAAACCCAACTTCCAACCAAACTTCCAACGTAACTTCCAACCCAACATCCAACCCAACTTCCAACCCAACTTCCATCCCAACTTCCAACCCAAATTCCAACCCAACTTCCAACCCAATTTCCAACCCAACTTTAAACCCAACTTCCAGCTCAAAATCCAGCCCAACGGTCAACCCAACTTCCGACCCAACTTCCAACCCAGCTTCCAATCCAACTTCCATCCCAACATCCATCCCAACTTCAGACCCAACTTCCATCCGAACTTCCCTCCCATCATCCAACCCAGCTTCCAGCCAAACTTCCAACCCAACTTCCAACCCAACTTCCAACCCAGCTTCTAACCCAGCTTCCAACCCAACTTTCAACCCACCTTACAACCCAATCTCCAACCCAACTTCCAACCAAACTTCCAACCCAACTTCCAACCCAACTTCCAACCCAACTTCCAACCCAACTTCCATCCCAACTTCCANTTGTCAATGCGCCGGATAGCAACGGTCTAGAAAACGGGTCCCGACATGGGAGGCCGCCAACCGCTCTTGGTATTGCAACCAAGATAACATATCACCCTCGAACGAGGGATCCACACTTTAGGTTCGTTTGGTTTGCAACCTCACGAAGTCCGCATGTTGGTCTTTAGTGTCTACCTTTGGTTGGACACTCTGTGAGGAGTCTCAAAGGCAAGAACTGTAAATGGATGCATGCAAGGTACAGGCTTTTATACTTGCAGAGCTTTGCTAAAGCTTCTGCTTGTAGTGGCTCCACTAGAGCCAACCTCATCCTACATTCCTCCTTGGCGCGTCCTTAGACCGCCAAGTGTCATCCTCAAGGCAGGCTCTAGTAAGCTTCCTAGAAGCTTCCTGTCCCAGTTTTGGCCACAAAGAAAATTGCGGTCGTCGCGGGGTTTGAACCCGTGACCTCTGGTTTGAGACTCCGGTGCCTAATCAACCAAGCCAAAAAGGTATGGTTCCTATGATGAGCCACAGGGGACATACCCATTATGGGCAGTGCATTCCTGGCCCATCTCCAAACAGACCAAGGGGACATACTCCATAGAGTAGTGCATGCCTTGTCCGTATGTGTAGCTGGCCAGCTAGGCAGTGGACAAGGTGCACACTATTTCAACAAATCTCTCCCTTGCACCTCTGTCTATCTGTCCCTTGCTTGGCTCCATCAATGCCTTGGAGCTCACCCTTCCTGTGCCGCACTCCTCATGCCGAATCCACGAATTCCTGCATAATGCAAGTCACTGTCCAGTGGCTTGGTCATGCAGTCAGCAAGCATGCTCTTTGTTCCGCAGTGCTGCAAGTCCACCACGTTCTTCATGACCAGGTCACGTGAGTAGTGGTAACGTATGTTGATGTGCTTTGTTCGCCGGGAGATGATCTCGTCTTCACCCATCGAGATGGCGCTCATGTTGTCCACGTGTATGATCGTGGCGTCTTTCTGTGGCACTATCATTTCGCCAAGCAGGCTGCGGAGCCATTGAGTCTCCTTGCACACCTCAGATAAAGCAACGTACTCTGCCTCTGCCGTGGACACGGAAACACAATCCTGCTTCATGCTGGCCCATGAGATGGCAGCGCCATTCAAGATACACAAGTATCCAGAGGTGGATTTCCTGTCGTCGAGATTTCCTCTCCAGTCAGCGTCGGTGTAGCATTTCAGACGAAGGGGGTCCGTTCCTTCTTGGCCTCCAAGGACGAGGCCCATGTGACGTGTCTTCTGCAGGTAGCGCAAGATGCGCTTGACTGCCTGCCAATGTTGTGGCCCAGGGTTGGCCACGAATCTGCTCACTTGTCCCACAGCATAGCACATGTCCGGACGAGTCCCTACCATGGCGTACATGATGCTACCCACGGCGGACTGGTAGGGGATGTCTTGCATCTCCCTTTGTTCTGCTTCGTTGCTTGGCGACGTGGAGGCCTTGAGCTTTGTGTCGGTCGTCATTGGGGTGCTGACAGGTTTGCAGTCTTCCATGTGGTAGCGCTTCAGCACCTCACCAATATATTTGGTTTGGTTGAGTTCGATGGTGCTTGCTGCTCGGTTGCGGTGGATGGCAATCCCGAGATAGTACTCGAGAGCGTCCATGTCCTTCATCTTGAACCTTTTGCTGAGGTCAGACTTCAGCCCATCCAGCAGCTCGACCGAAGACGAGCAGGTGATCAGATCATCCACGTACAGCGCAACCAGCATCAGCCCTCTCCCATCATCGCGCACGTACATGCTCGGGTCATTTTGGCAATGCGCGAAGGAGAGGCCGGTCATGAAACCGTCCATCTCTTTGTACCACATCCTTGGGGCCTGTTGCAGCCCGTAGAGCGCTTTCACCAACTTGCACACCTTGCCGTTGGGAACTTCGACTCCTTCGGGCACCTCCATCAGCACTTCCTTGTCAAGCTTCCCATAAAGGAAAGCTGTCCTGACGTCCATCTGGTGTATCTCTAAGTTCTTTGCGGCAGCAATGCTAAGGAGAGAGCGGATGGAGGAAAAGGTCACGACGGGCGCGAACGTCTCGTCGTACTCGGAGCCCGGGCGTTGAGAGAACCCCTTAGCCACTACCCTTGCCTTGAACTTGTCGATGTTGCCGTCTTGCTTCTTCTTCACTCGGAGGACCCACTTGGATTCCACCACGTGGGCCTTGTCGGGTCCATCCACCAGCACCCACGTGCCGTTCTCAGCAATGGATGCGAGCTCGCTATCCATTGCCTCCTTCCACTTGGCCGCATCTGGGCCATTCATGGCCTCCGCCACTGTGGATGGCTCTCCCTGAGCCATGCACGACCAGCTAAGTCCTGTCCAATCATCCTCATACCGCAAAGGTGCTCTCTTTGGTCGCAAACTGCGCCGGGGTAGTGGTGCCGCTTCTTGCTTTGGTGCTGGTGCTTCCACAGGTGGTGGTTTGTCGTCGTCGTTGTCGTCAAAAGAGTCGTCAGACTCCAAGTCAGACTCGGAAGCCTCGGACGCCTCGGTATCCGCGTCCATGTCAGATGCTGCATCATCCTCCGCAGCCACTCTCCCATTCCCACCACCTGCTGGCAAGGCGAGCCAGTTGTCGGGTGCTTGGTCTCCGGACTCAAGCAACACTATCCACTCTCCCGCTTTGGGAGTGAGGGTCGGGTCCAGCAGCTCTCCCTTTCCAAGGGTGCGTTCGTCGAACACGACGTCGCGGCTCCTCACGAGCTTGCCTGCTGCCTGGTCCCAAAGCCGATAGGCTTTGTGTGACGTGTCGTACCCAACCATGATGCACTTCTTCGAGCGTGCATCAAGCTTGCCTCCACCTTCTCCCGACTGGATCTTCACCCATGTAGTTGACCCGAACACCTTCAGATGAGATGCGTTGGGTTTCTTTCCCGACCATGCTTCCTGTGGGGTCTTCAGCTGCTTGTCCTGCTCCTTTCCACGCTTTCGCAAGGCGGTCGCTGGTGTGAGGTTCAAGAGGTAGCAAGCCGTTGTTGCTGCTTCAGCCCAAAAGCGAGGTGGGAGCTTGGCGTCGAAGAGCATGGTTCGCACCATGCCGAGTAGGGTCTGGTTCATCCTCTCGGCAACACCGTTGCTTTGGGGGTTGTAAGGGGTGGTTTGCTCGTGGCGGATGCCATGATGCTTGAGCCAAGGCTTGCATGCTTCGTACTCACCCCCGTTGTCACTTCGGACCGCCTTCACCTTCTTCGACGTTTGCCGCTCCACCGTGGCGACGAACTCGAGGAGCTTCTCCTTGACCTCCCCCTTTGTTTTGAGGAACTAGATCCACAACTTGCGGCTGTGGTCGTCAATGAAGGTCAGGAAGTACTTGCTTCCTCCGTTAGACGGTGTGGGGAAGGGTCCACACACGTCACTGTGTATCAGATCCAAGACATGCTCCGCTCGTTGACCTCCTCTCCCAAACGGCTTCTTCTTTGCCTTCGCTTGGAGGCATGGTTCACACAATGTACACCCTTCGCCATGCTTCATTGTGCACCCTTCCATTCCGCGGACTACCTCTTGCTCTTGCATCTTTTGCAACGTGCTGTTGGCCACGTGGCCAAATCGCCTGTGCCACAGCTCAGCATCAGTGTCCTTGGTTGATGTGGCGGCCGCAGCGGTCGCCAGTGGTGCATCCTTCGGCTCCGGTGCCACTGTCTTGGTGGCACATGCGAGTCCCTCATCCGACGCCTTGGTGACTTTGGTTTGAAGCACGTAGAGGCCGTCGACTCTTGGAACTTGAAGCATGAGGTCGTCTTTGGTGTACAAAATCTGGATGTCCTCGTTTTTGAGAGCCACCGCTTCTTTGTTGGTGAACACCACTGTCATGTTGTTGTCGGTGATTTGTGACACGGACAGTAAGTTCGCTGCGAAGGAGGGCATGTACACCACCTTTTGAAGGTTGACTGCCTTCTCCGCACCATTCACGTTGAACGTGATCACCTTGTCCCCTTCGCCCATGGCTTGGACGACGCCACCGTTTGCACACTTGATGCGCATGACAGATTCGGCCATGGAGACAAATCCAC
>SZWC01001955.1:151633-166525 GCA_023375785.1 Penium margaritaceum | reverse complement strand
AACCCAACTTCCAACCCAACTTCCAACCCAACTTCCAACCCAGCTTCCAACCCAACTTCCAACCCAACTTCCAACCCAACTTCCATCCCAACTTCCATCCCAACTTCAGACCCAAATTCCATCCCAACTTCACTTCCATCATCCAACCCAACTTCCAACCCAACTTCCAACCCAACTTCCAACCCAACTTCCAACCCAGCTTATAATCCAGCTTCCAACCGAACTTTCAACCCACCTTCCAACCCAACCTCCAACCCAACTTCCAAGCAAACTTCCAACCCAACTTCCAACCCAACTTCCAACCCAACGTCCAGCCCAACTATCAACCCAACTTCCTATTGAACTTCCAACCCAACTTCCAACACAACTTCTAACCCAACTTCCATCCCAACTTCCATCCCAACTTCAAACCCAACTTCAAACCCAACTTCCATCCCAGCTTTCATCCCAACATCCAACCCAACTTCCAACCCAACTTCCAACCCAACTTCCAACCCAAGTTCCAACCCAACTTCCAACCCAACGTCCAACCCAACTTCCAACCCAACTTCCAACCCAAGTTCCAACCCAACTTCCAACCCAACGTCCAACCCAACATCCAACCCAACTCCCAACCCAACTTCCAACCCAGCTTCCAACCCAGCTTCTAACCCAGCTTCCAATCCAACTATGAACCCGACTTCCAGCCCAAATTTCAACCCAACTTCCAACCCAACCTCCAACCGAACTTCCAACCCAACTTCAATCCCAACTTCCAGCCCAACTTCGAACCAAACATCCATCCCAACTTCAATCCCTACTTCCAACCCAACTTCCAACCCAACTTCCAACCCAACTTCCAACCCAACTTCCAACCTAACTTCCAAGCCACGTTCCAACCCAACTTCCAACCCAGCTTCCAACCGAAATTTCATCCCAACGTCTAACCCAATTTCCACCTCAACTTCCAACCCAACTTCCAGCCCAACTTCCAACCCAACTTCCATCCCAACTTCCAGCCCAACTTCCAACCCAATTGCCAACCCAACTTCCAACCCAACTTCCAACCCAAATTCCAACCCAACGTCCAACCCAACTTCCAACCCAACTTCTAACCCATATTCCATCCCAACCTTCAACGGAACTTCCAATCCAACTTCCAACCCAACCTCCAACCCAACTTCCAACCCAACATCCAACCCAATTTCCATCCTAACTTCCATCCCAACTTCCACCCCAACTTCCATCCCAACTTCCAACCCAACTTCCAACCCAACTTCCAACTTTATTTCCAACCCAACTTCCAACCCAAGTTCCAACCGAATGTCCAGCCCATTTTCCTATCCAACTTCTAATCCAACTTCCAACCAAACTTCCAACCCAACTTCCAACCTAACTTCCATCCCAACCTCAACCCCAACTTCCATCCCAACGTCCAACCTAACTTCCAACCCAACTGCCAACCCAACTTCCAACCCAACCTCCAAGCCAACTTTGAACCCAACTTTCAACTCAAATTCCAATCCAACGGTCAGCCCAACTTCCAACCCAACTTCCAACCCAATTTCCAACCCAACTTCGAACCCAACTTCCAACCCAACTTCCATCCCAAATTCCATCCCAACCTCAAAACCAGCTTCCATCCCAACTCCCCTCCCATCATCCAACCGAACTTCCAACCCAACTTACAACCCAACTTCCAACCCAACTTCCAGCCCAACTTCCAACCATGAATCTAACCAAGCTTCCAACCCAGCTTCCAACTCAACTCTCAACCCAACTTCCAACCCAACTTCCAACCAAACTTCCAACCAAACATCCAACCCAACTTCAAACCCAACTTCCAACCCAACGTCCAACCCAACTTCCAACCCAACATCCATCCCAACTTCCGTCCCAACTTCCAACCCAACCTCCAACAAAATCTCCATCCCAACTTGCAACCCAACTTCCAACCCAACTTCCAACCCAACTTCCAGCCCAACTTTCAACCCAAGTTCCAATTCAACTTCCAACCCAGTGTCCAACCCAACTTCAAGCCCAAGTTCAGACCCAACTTCCAGCACAACTTAAAGCCCAACTTCCATCCCAATGTCCATCCCATCTTCAAACCCAACGTCCATCCCAACTTTCATCCGAACATCCAACCCAACTTCCAACCAAACTTACAACCCAACTTCCAAACCAACTTCCAACCCAACCTCCAACCCAATTTCCAACCTAACTTCCATCCCAACTTCCAACCCAACTTCCAACCCAACATCCAACCCAATGTCCAACCCATTTTCTAATCAAACGTCTAGCCCAACTTCCAACCCAACTTCCAACCTAACTTCCATCCCAACCTCCATCCCAGCTTCCATCCCAACATCCAGCCCAACATCCATCCCAACTTCCAACCTACCTTCCAACCCAACTTCCAACCCAAGTTCCAACCCAACTTCCAACCCAACATCAAACCTAACTTCCAACACAACTTCCAATCCAACTTCCAACCTAAAATCCAACCCAACTTCCATCCTAACTTCCATCCCAACTTCCAATCCAACTTGCAACCCAACATCCAACCTAGCTTGCAACCCAACTTCCAACCCAACTTCCAATCCAACTTCCAACCCAACTTCCAACCCAGCATCCAACCGAGCTTCCAACCCAACTTCCAGCCCAACTTCCAATCCAACCTCCAACCCAACTTCCAACCTACCTTCCAGCCCAACTTCCAGCCCAACTTACATCCCAACTTCCAACCCAACATCCAACCCAGCTTCCAACCCACTTTCTAATCCAACTTATAACCCAACTTCCAATCCAACTTCCAACCTAACTTCCATCCAAACCTCCATCCCAACTTCCATCCCAACGTCGAGCCCAACTTCCATCCCAAGTTCCAACCCAACTTCCAACCCAACTTCCAACCCAATTTCCAATCCAAGTTCCAACCCAACATCCAACCCAATGTCAAACCCGTTTTCTAATCCATTTTCCGACCCAACTTCTAACACAACTTCCAACCCAACTTCCAACCCAGCTTCCAACCCAACTTCCAACCCAGTATCCAACCCAGCTTCCAATTCAACTTTCAACCCAACGTCCAACCCAACTTCCAACCCAACTTCCAACCCAACTTCCAGCCCAACTTCCAACCCAGATTCTAACCCAGCTTCCAAACCAGCTTCCAACCCAACTCTCAACCCAACTTCCAACCCAACTTCCAACCAAACTTGCAACCAAACATCCAACCCAACTTCAAACCCAACTTCCAACCCAACGTCCAATCCAACTTCCTGTTGGAAATGTGGTTCCAACGTGGCCTGACCACGTCCTGAGGTTCACAACTCTTTTGGGCAGCAGTCTTAGGCGAAGTGTGTGCTTTCTGGTCGCCACACACTATGTGAGCAGAAATCTGACGGAATTCAGCAACACCCAAAGTTCGAAGGGCTGGGGATAAATTTGGAGTGGATTAATGGACACAGACCACATCAGCAAATTTATAGTGCTAGTCACAAGCTTTCCAGCGCACTAACCGGTGTCCAATTTGGACCACCGTAGCACCCGATACGCGATTCGGAGTGCATCATTGAGTCTCTGTCCCTGACAGAGCTCTAGCGTGAGTGACGGGTGCCCGAAGCGCCTTGGACTTCAATGAAGCATCAGACCGCCATTCCGAAGCGCACATGGCTCCAATGAACCATGGGATATTGCTGCTAGCATCCCCCAAGGGGCGCCTCGGCCATGGTGTGCGTGGTGGGAGTCGAACTGGTCACCGCCGGATCAATTTTCCGGCCGGTACCAAGTCTGCCGTCCAAACCCGGACGGCCAGCACCACCTCCCAACTTTGACGGACCATAACTCCCTCAAATCGTAGCAGATTGCTGCGATTCGAATTGCAGCTGGTCCAGCTTGTCCTCTAGTTTGTGAAACATCCATCCATGCATGCAAGCATTCACCATACAAGGATCTGGAGCCATCGTCCTGATAACGGCAACTCTAGGGCATGGCACGGGGCAATATGTAACAATCTCCCCCTTGCTCATGCCATGCCGGATGCCTCCCTGCTCACTCCTGCTCATCTTCTATAGCGCTCTTGAGCCCATCATAGCCTGTAAGCCCAAGGCCTGCCACACAGAGGACATGCCAATCTCTGGGCTGCGCCTTGGTCAAGCAATCCGCGAGCATGTGCGTTGTACTACAATGTTGTAGCAGAACCTGTCCCTTTTGGACCATGTCGCGCGCATAGTGGAACCGCACATCAGTGTGCTTCGTCCTCCTGTGCTGCGTTGTGTTGTTGGTCAGCAAGATGGAGCTGGTATTGTCCTCTTGTACCACCGTAGGCTCCCGTTGCGGCACACCGAGCTCCCCACATAGCCTGCGGAGCCACACCGCCTCCTTGACCGCTTCGGCCAACGCGATGTACGCTGCTTCCACTCTGGAGGTGGCGACACAGTCTTGTTTTGTGTTGCACCACGAGACCGCTGCACCTGCAAGGAAGAACACGTAGCCGGAGGTGGACTTCCGCTTGTCCACGTCGCCGGCGTAGTCTGCATCTGTGTAGCAGACCAGACGCAAGAGGTCGATCCTCCCCTTGCCGTCAAACCTCAGGCACGCGTGCCGCGTCGCCTGCAGGTAGCGAAAGATGCGCTTGACCGCCTGCCAGTGTAGTGGTCCTGGATCGGCCACGTACCTGCTCACTTGACCCACTGTGTAGGCCAGGTCCGGTCGAGTCGCCACCATGGCGTACATGAGGCTGCCCACCGCAGACTGGTACGGCACCCCTGCCATGTCCTCCCGCTCTTCTTTTGTTTGCGGCGACATTGCCGCGCTCAGGTCACACTTTGTGGAGACCGGACTGCCAACCGATTTGCAGTCCTCCATGCCGTACCGCTTCAGCACTTCGGCCACGTACTTGGCCTGGCCCAGCTCAAGAGTGCGCACCCTCCGGTTCCGCGTTATGCTCACCCCGAGGTAGTACTCCAACTCCCCCATGTCGGACATCTGAAATCAGCTGCTCAGTTGCTCCTTCAGCTGTTGTAGAGCCTGCAGGTCAGATAAACACAAAACCAGGTCGTCCACATCGAGTGTGACGATCTCATGGAGCTGGTTGTTGCGCCGCACACACACACTGTGATCAGATGCACAGCGCTTGAAGCCGGGCTGCGCCATGTAGCCATCCATCTGCTGGTACCAGCACCTTGGCGACTGTTTAAGCCCATACAAGGACTTGCGCAGTTTGCACACTTTGCCCTCCGGCGCGTCCACCCCCTCCGGCACCTCCATGAAGATCTCCTTGTCGAGAATGCCGTTCAGGAACGCAGTTTTCACATCCATTTGGCGCAACTCCATGTCCTTGGCAGCTGCCACCGCAAGGATCGCCCGGATACTCGTGAACTTGGCGACGGGGGCGAACGTCTCGTCGTAGTGCTCGCCCTTGCGTTGTGCAAATCCCTTCGCCACCAGCTGCGCCTTGTACTTCTCCACTGTACCTTCCTTGTTGTACTTCGTTTTGAAGACCCACTTGGAGCCAATGACCTTGTGGTCTTTCGGCCGATCCACGAGCTCCCAAGTGTCGTTCTCGGCAATGGACGCAAGCTCTGACTTGATAGCTGCGTCCCACTGCTCCGCTTCAGGTCGTGCAAGCGCCTCTTGCACGGTTTTTGGCTCCGCTGCGGCTGCCATCATGCACCGCGCAATGCCGATCCAGCTGCCCGTTGCTGCGTCATACCGTGTTGCCGCATTCCGTTGCCTTTGGCTGCGTCGCGATGATTTTGGTGACACCGGTGGCTGGTCCTATTGCTGCTCCTCGGCAGCCCCGTTCACGACCTCGGCCTCCTCTGCTTCGGCTGCTGCGTCCTGTGCCTCTGCGACACCTGCGTTTGCACCACCGCCCACCGAAGACTCTTCGTCAGTGTCAGTGTCCTCCGGCTCCTCCTCATTGGTTAGGAGCTGGAACCACTCCCCCTGCTTCGGAGAGTCCACCACGCCGATGTCACTGCTGCTGCTGCTGTAGGTCTGGTACTCGTCGAACTCAACATCACGGCTGCTGAAGATCTCCTCCTTGCTCACGTTGTAGAGCCGGTACGCCTTAAGCGCGCTCTCGTAGCCAAGGAAGAGACACGGCTTGGCACGTGGGTCCAGTTTTCCATGGCGCCGTTGTGCCGCCTGCACCATCGTGTGCCCCTTGCACCCGAAGACCTTCAGGTGCGCCACAATGGGCTTGCGCCCGCTCCATACCTCCTGCGGCGTCTTCCAGCCGCTCTTCCCCTTCAGCACCGGTGTCGGGATCAGGTTGATGGTGTAGCCTGCCGTACGCACCGCTTCCGCCCAGAAGCTCCACGGCAGTCCCGCATCCACAAGCATCGTACGCACCATGTTCAGCAGCGTCTGCTTTGCTCGCTCTGCCACACCATTAGATTGTGGCGAGTAGGTAGTTGTGTGCTCCCACTTGATGCCCTGCTCCTTTAGCCACCCCCAGCAGCCCACGTACTCTCCGCCATTGTCGCTGCGTAGCGCTCTGACCTTGCGGCCAGTCTGCCTCTCCACCGCGGCGACGTACTCGTTCAGCCGGTCCAGCACCATGCCCTTCCGCTTCATGAAGTACACATAGAGTTTTCTGCTGCAGTCATCGATGAAGGTGACAAAGTACCGCGCGCCGCCTTTTGACGGTGTTTTGAACGGTCCGCACACATCACTGTACATGATCTCCAGCAGGTCCTGGGCGCGCCCCACGTTCTCGTTGAATGGCTTGCGCCTCGCCTTGCCCAAAATGCAAGGCTCGCACTTTTTGTGCGCTACTACATCTGCTACCGCGTCTGCTGCACTGATGATGTCGAGGCCGCGGACCATGTCGCGCTTGGCCATCTCCTTCACGACTGCGGGCGACGAATGCCCCAGCCGCCGCTGCCAGAGCTCCAGATCAGCTCCCCCTCCTTTGGCCAGGTTGACGGCACGTTCTTGCAAATCTGTTGCCTCTACTTCTGCGGGGATCACCTTTGTCTCCACGATGTAGAGACCGCCCTCGCGATTTGCCTCCAGCACGACTTCGCAGTCGCCGTCCATGCGCACCACTACGCCTTTCCTGCGAAAGAGCACCTTATACCCCTTGTCCGTCAAGCGACTAACACTTGGAATGTCAGACTGGCCGAGGACATGTTGCACATCACGGATGACACGCAACATTTTCTTACCGTTCACCTCCACCTCCACCTCAACGTCTCCTTGGCCGGCCGCAGGCTCGACTTTGTTGTCGCGACCACCATAGACTTGGCAGATTTGGAGTAGCGGATGAATCCCACCTTCTCGACTTGGGTGTGCTCCTCGGCGCCGGAATCCAGGTACCGCCTGTTGGTCCCTTTGAGGTTATGGTTTGTGGTACCGTTGAGGAGCGCCTTCTTGCCTTTGGCGTCCTTGCCGCCGGTCTCCGCCTCCTGCGGGCACTCACGGGCCCAATGGCCCTCCTTGCCACAATTGTGGCACGCACCTTCCTTGGCGCCCTTCTTGCCGCCACCTTTTCCGCCGCCTCCCTTGCCGCCACTGCCGCCACCACGCGTTTTGGTGACCAGGGCCGATGAGGATGACGAGGCCTCGCCGCCACTGCGACGTTGCGCCTCGTTGCGGATATACTCGGCGACTGCGCCATAGGTTAGCTTGTCCTCCGCCCATCCACCGAGGACGGTAATGAGGGGGCTCCAACTGTCAGGTAGAGCCATGGGGAGAGCCATCGCCTGTAGCTGAGAGTCGACCTTCCATCCCACATCGTTGCATTGCGAGGCGAGCGACTCAATCTGCTGCATGGCGGCGAGGATGTCCTCGCCCTCCTCGATCCTCGCCGTTAGAAGCCGCTTCATCGCGAAGATCCGGTTTGCAAGCGACGTCGATTGGTGGATGGTGCAAAGCTTTTGCCATGCCTCGGCAGCCAGCGTGCTGCCTTGGAAGTAGCCCCACTGGTTATCGGCAGAAGACGACAGCAAGAGCATGAGCGCCTTGGTATTTTTCTTTGCAAAGGCCTGCTTCTCTTCATCTGTCGCAGTCTTCTCGTCGAGAACCTCCGTGCCCTTCATCACGTCGAGTAGCCCCTTGTGTGCGAGGTAGATCTCAAAGTGCCACCTCCACAGCCCAAAACCAGGGCCACCCGCATACTTCTGGATCAGATGCGACTCCGTTCTCAGCGCCATGTTGCGAATCTGCTACCCGGGTCGTCAGATGTTGACAGCGAGATTGTCCGAGACGCTCCTCCTGTCCGCCGCGGAAGCCGTGAACGTTTGGGACCGGTCAGGGCTGTGGGCCCATAACCCTTTTGTTGGAAATGTGGTTCCAACGTGGCCTGACCGTGTCCTGAGGTTCACAACTCTCTTGGGCAGCAGTCTTAGGCGAAGTGTGTGCTTTCTAGTCGCCACACACTATGTGAGCAGAAATCTGACGGAATTCAGCAACACCCAAATTTCGAAGGGCTGGGGATCAATTTTGAGTGGCTAAATGGACACAGACTACATCATCAAAGTTGTAGTGCTAGTCAGGAGCTTTCCAACGCACCAAACCGCATCCGATTTGGACCACCGTAGCGCCCGATACGCGATTCGGAGTGCATCATTGAGTCTCTGTCCCTGACAGAGCACTAGCGTGAGTGACGGGTGCCCGACGCGTCCTGGACCTCAATGAAGCATCAGACCGCCATTCCGAAGCACACATTGCTCCAATGAACCATGGGATATTGCTGCTAGCATCCCCCAAGGGGCGCCTCGGCCATGGTGTCCGTGGTGGGAGTCGAACTGGTCACCGCCGGATCAATTTTCTGGCCGGTTCCAAGTCTGCCGTCCAAACCCGGACGGCCAGCACCACCTCCCAACTTTGACGGACCATAACTCCCTCAATTCTTAGCCGATTGCTGCGATTTGAATTGCAGCTGGTCCAGCTTGTCCTCTAGTTTGTGAAACATCCATCCATGCATGCAGACATGCACTGTACAAGGATCTGGAGCCATCGCCCTGATAACGACAACTCCAGGGCATGGCACGGGGCAATATGTAACACTTCCAATCCAACTTCTAGCCCAACTTCAAACCCAACTTCCAACCAACGCCCAACCCAACTTCCAACCCAACTTCCAACTCAACTTTGAACCCAGCTTCCAACTCAACTTCCAACCCAACGGTCAACCCAGCTTTCAACCCAACTTCCAACCCAACTTCCTATCCAACTTCCAACCGAACTTCCATCCCAACTTCAAACCCAACTTCCATCCCAACTTCCCTCCCATCATCCAACCCAACATCCAACCCAACTTCCAACCCAACTTCCAACCCAGATTCCATTCCCAACTTTCAACTCAGTTTCCAATCCAACTTCCAACCCAACTTCCAACCCAACTTCCAACCCAGATTCCATTCCCAACTTTCAACTCAGTTTCCAATCCAACTTCCATCCCAACTTCCAACCCAACTTCCAACCCAACTTCTAACCCAGCTTCTAACCCAGCTTCCAACCCAACATTCAGCCCAACTTCCAACCCAACTTCCAACCCAACTTCCAACCCAACTTCCAACCCAACTTCCAACCCAATTTCCAACCCAACTTCCAACCAGACTTCCAACCCAAGTTCCATCCCACTTCCATTCCAGCTTCTAACCCAGCTTCCAACCCAACTTTCAGCCCAACATCCAACCCAGCTTCCAACCTAACTTCCAACCCAACTTCCAACCCAACTTCCAACCCAACTTCCAACCAAACGTCCAACCCAACTTCCATCCCAACTTGCATCCCAACTTCCAACCGAACTTCCAACCCAACCTCCAACCCAACTTCTAGCCCACGTTCCAACCCAACTTCCAACCCAGCTTCCAACCCAACTTTCCACCCAACGTCTAACCCGACATCCAACCATACTTCCTACCCAACTTCCAATCCAACTTCCAACCCAAATTCAAACACAACTTCTAACCCAACTTCCAACCCAGCATACAACCCAGCTTCCAATCCAACTTGCAACCGAACTTCCAACCCAACTTTCGACCCACCTTCCAACTCAACTCCCAGCACAACCTCCAACCCAACTTCCAACATAACTTCCAAACCAACGTCCAACCCAACTTCCAACCCAACATCCATCCCAACTTCCATCCCTACTTCAAACACAACTTCCATCCCAACTTCTATCCCAACATCCAACCCAACTTCCAACCCAACTTCCAACCCAACATCCAACCCAACTTCCAACCCAACTTCCAACCCAACTTCCAACCCAACTTCCAACCCAGCTTCCAACCAAACTTCCAACCCAGCCTCTAACCTAGCTTCCAACCCAACTTCCAACCCAATTTCCAACCCAACTTCCAACCCAGCTTCCAACCAAACTTCCAACCCAGCCTCTAACCTAGCTTCCAACCCAACTTCCAACCCAATTTCCAACCCAACTTTCAACCCAACTTCCATCCCAACTTCCATCCCAACATCAAACCCAACCTCCAACCCAACTTTGAACCCAGCTTCTAACTCAAATTCCAACCCAACGGTCAACCTAACTTCCAACCCAATTTCCAACCCAACTTCCAACCCAACTTCCATCCCAACTTCCATCCCAACTTCAGACCAAACTTCCATCCCAACTTCCCTCCCATCATCCAACCCAATTTTCAACCCAACTTCCAACCCAACTTCCAACCCAACATCCAACCCAGCTTCTAACCCAGCTTCCAACCCAACTTTCAACCTACCTTCCAACCCACCCTCCAACCCAACTTCCAACCCAACTTCCGACCCAACTTCCAACCCAACTTCCAACCCAACGTCCTTTCCAACTTCCAACCCAACTTCCAACCCAACTTCCCACCCAACTTCCAACCCAACTTCCAACCCAACTTCTAACCCAGCTTCCAACCCAACTTCCAACCCAATTTCCAACCCAACTTCCAACCCAACTTCCATCCCAACTTCTATCCCAACATCCAACCCAACTTCTAACCCAACTTCCAACCCAACTTCCAACCCAATTTCCAACCCAACTTCCAACCCAACTTCCATCCCAACTTCTATCCCAACATCCAACCCAACTTCTAACCCAACTTCCAACCCAACTTCCAACCCAATTTCCAACCCAACTTCCAACCCAACTTCCATCCCAACTTCTATCCCAACATCCAACCCAACTTCTAACCCAACTTCCAACCCAACTTCCAACCCAATTTCCAACCCAACTTCCAACCCAACTTCCATCCCAACTTCTATCCCAACATCCAACCCAACTTCTAACCCAACTTCCAACCCAACTTCCAACCCAATTTCCAACCCAACTTCCAACCCAACTTCCATCCCAACTTCTATCCCAACATCCAACCCAACTTCTAACCCAACTTCCAACCCAACTTCCAACCCAATTTCCAACCCAACTTCCAACCCAACTTCCATCCCAACTTCTATCCCAACATCCAACCCAACTTCTAACCCAACTTCCAACCCAACTTCCAACCCAATTTCCAACCCAACTTCCAACCCAACTTCCATCCCAACTTCTATCCCAACATCCAACCCAACTTCTAACCCAACTTCCAACCCAACTTCCAACCCAATTTCCAACCCAACTTCCAACCCAACTTCCATCCCAACTTCTATCCCAACATCCAACCCAACTTCTAACCCAACTTCCAACCCAACTTCCAACCCAATTTCCAACCCAACTTCCAACCCAACTTCCATCCCAACTTCTATCCCAACATCCAACCCAACTTCTAACCCAACTTCCAACCCAACTTCCAACCCAATTTCCAACCCAACTTCCAACCCAACTTCCATCCCAACTTCTATCCCAACATCCAACCCAACTTCTAACCCAACTTCCAACCCAACTTCCAACCCAATTTCCAACCCAACTTCCAACCCAACTTCCATCCCAACTTCTATCCCAACATCCAACCCAAATTCTAACCCAACTTCCAACCCAACATCCAACCCAACTTCCAACCCAAGTTCTAACCCAACTTCCAACCCAACTTCCAACCCAACTTCCAACCCAACTTTCAACCAAACGTCCAACCCAGCTTCTAACCCAGCTTCCAACCCAACTTCCAACCCAATTTCCAACCCAACTTTCAACCCAACTTCCATCCCAACTTCCATCCCAACATCAAACCCAACCTCCAACCCAACTTTCAACCCAACTTCCAACCCATGTTCCAACCCAACTTCCATCCCAACTTCCATCCGAACTTCCAACCCAAATTACAATTCACCTTCCAACCCAGCTTCCAACCCAACTCCCGACCCAACTTCCAACACAACCTCCAACCCAACTTCCAACCCAGCATCCAATCCAGCTCCCAACCCAACTTTCAACCCAACTTTCAACCCAACTTCCAACCCAACTTCCAACCCAACTTCCAACCCAACGTCCAACCCAACTTCTAACCCAGCTTCTAACCCAGTTTCCAACCCAACATTCAGCCCAACTTCCAACCCACCTTCCAACCCAACTTCCAACCTATCATCCATCCCAACTTCCAGCCCAACGTCCATCCCAACTTCCAACCCAACTTCTAACCCAGCTTCTAACCCAGTTTCCAACCCAACATTCAGCCCAACTTCCAACCCACCTTCCAACCCAACTTCCAACCTATCATCCATCCCAACTTCCAGCCCAACTTCCAACCCAACTTCCAACCCAGCATCTAGCTAAGCTTCCAACCCAACTTTCAACCCAACTTCCAACCCTACTTCCAACCCAACTTCCAGACCAACATCCACCCCAACATCCAACTCAACTTCGAACCCAACTTCTAACACAACTTCAAAACCAACTTCCAACCAACGCCCAACCCAACTTCCAACCCAACTTCCAACTCAACTTTGAACCCAACTTCCAACTCAACTTCCAACCCAACGGTCAACCCGACTTTCAACCCAAATTCCAACCCAACTCCCTACCCAACTTCCAACCGAACTTCCATCCAAACTTCAAACCCAACTTCCACCCCAACTTCCCTCCCATCATCCAACCCAACTTCCAACCCAACTTCCAACCCAACTTCCAACCCAACTTCCAACCCAGATTCCATTCCCAACTTTCAACCCAGTTTCCAATCCAACTCCCAACCCAACTTCCAACCCAACTTCCATCCCAAAATCCAACCCAACTTCCAACCAAACTTCCAAACCAACTTCCAACCCAACTTCCAACCAAACTTCCAACCCAACGTCCAACCCAACTTCCAACCCAACTTCCAACCAGACTTCTAACCCAAGTTCCAACCCACTTCCAACCCAAGTTCTAACCCAGCTTCCAACCCAACTTTCAGCCCAACTTCCAACCCAGCTTCCAACCTAACTTTCAACCCAACTTCCAACCCAGCTTCCAACCCACCTTCCAGCCAAACGTCCAACCCAACTCCCATCCCAACTTCCATCCCAACTTCCAGCCCAACTTCCAACCCAACCTCCAACCCAGCTTCTAGCCCACGTTCCAACCTAACATCCAACCCAGCTTCCAACCCCACTTTCCACCCAACGTATAACCCGACATCCAACCATACTTCCTACCCAACTTCCAATCCAACTTCCAACCCAAATTCAAACACAACTTCTAACCCAACTTCCAAGCAAGCATACAACCCAGCTTCGAATCCAACTGGCAACCGAACTTCCAACCCAACTTTCGACCCACCTTCCAACTCAACTTCCAGCACAACGTCCAACCCAACTTCCAACATAACTTCCAACCCAACGTCCAACCCAACTTCCAACATAACTTCCAAACCAACGTCCAACCCAACTTCCAACCCAACATCCATCCCAACTTCCATCCCAACTTCAAACACAACTTCCATCCCAACTTCTATCTTAACATCCAACCCAAATTCCAACCCAACTTCCAACCCAACATCCAACCCAACTTCCAACCCAACTTCCAACCCAACTTCCAACCCAACTTCCAACCCAACTTCTAACCCAACTTCTAACCAAACTTCCAACCCAGCTTCTAACCCAGCTTCCAACCCAACTTCCAACCCAATTTCCAACCCAACTTTCAACCCAACTTCCATCCCAACTTCCATCCCAATATCAAACCCAGCCTCCAACCCAAGTTTCAACCCAACTTCCAACCCATGTTCCAACCCAACTTCCAACCTAACTTCCGACCCAACTTCCATCCCAACTTCCATCCGAACTTCCAGCCCAAATTCCAATCCACCTTCCAACCCAGCTTCCAACCCAACTCCTGACCCAACTTCCAACACAACCTCCAACCCAACTTCCAACCCAGCATCCAATCCAGCTCCCAACCCAACTTTCAACCCAACTTTCAACCCAACTTCCAACGCAACTTCCAACCCAACTTGCAACCCAACTTCCAATTCAACTTCCAACCCAACTTCCAACCCAAATTCCAACCCAACTTCCAACCCAACATCTAACCCAACTTCCAACCCAGATTCCATCCCAACTTTCAACCTAGCTTCCAATCCAACTTCCGACCCAACTTCCAACCCAACTTCCAACCCAACTTTCAACCCAACTTCCAACCCTACTTCCAACCCAACTTCCAGACCAACATCCACCCCAACATCCACCTCAACTTCGAACCCAACTTCTAACCCAACTTCAAAATCAACTTCCAACCAACGCCCAACCCAACTTCCAACCCAACTTCCAACTCAACTTTGAACCCAACTTCCAACTCAACTTCCAACCCAACGGTCAACCCGACTTTCAACCCAACTTCCAACCCAACTCCCTACCCAACTTCCAACCGAACTTCCATCCCAACTTCAAACCCAACTTCCATCCCAACTTCCCTCCCATCATCCAACCCAACTTCCAACCCAACTTCCAACCCAACTTCCAACCCAACTTCCAACCCAACTTCCATCCCAACTTCCATCCCAAATTCCAACCCAACTTCCAACCCAACTTCCAACCCAACTTCCAACCCAG
>SZWC01001955.1:126267-137595 GCA_023375785.1 Penium margaritaceum | reverse complement strand
GCTGCGAAGGAGGGCATGTACACCACCTTTTGAAGGTTGACTGCCTTCTCCGCACCATTCACGTTGAACGTGATCACCTTGTCCCCTTCGCCCATGGCTTGGACGACGCCACCGTTTGCACACTTGATGCGCATGACAGATTCGGCCATGGAGACAAATCCACCCTTCTCTTTTGATGAGTGGTGGTTGGTGCCCGAGTCAAGGGCGAATGCCCCGGGCCTAAGGATCGCTGCGCCCTTCATGGGCAGCCCCCTAGCCATCATGTTGGTGAGCTCCTTCTTCTCCTTTCCACCTTTGTTCCCGCCTTCTCTCTTGGGACTACGACAGTCCCTAGCCCAGTGCCCAGCCTTGCCACAGTTGTGACAGTTGCCGGGCTTCTTGGAACTCTTCCCGCCACCATTGCCTTTCCCTCCACCGCCACCGCTTCCGCTGTTGCCTTGACTGGAGCGAGAGCTTGCACTTTGTCCACCGAAGCGAGAGGCATAGGCTGAGATGTTTGCCTCGGTGCCACTGCGTCGCATGGACTCGTTGCGGACGTGTTCGGCGACAGCCTCGTACGTCAGATCTGCCTCCTTCCAACCGCCAAATACGGTGATCAAGGACCTCCAGCTGTCCGGCAGTGCCATTAGAAGGATCATGGCACACATGTTGGAGTCGAGATTCCATTCCATTTTCCGGACCTCTTGCAGCACGTTGTCGAACGACTGCAAAAATGCGGGTATTGATTCTCCTTCGCTCACCCTCATCGACATCAACCGTTGGAAGATGAAGAGTCGGTTTGCTAGGGCATTCGATTGATGCACGCATGCAAGTTTTGCGTAGGCCTCGGCAGCCAACGTGCATCATGTGATGTGGGAGTGTTGAGTCTCGTTGATGGACGTCACAAGAATGGCGAGAGCCATGTTGTTCTTCATCGTCCATGCTGCTAGGTCAGCCGCATGCGTTGTCACGGTCGCATCGGCTGGTGCTATCTTGGTCCCTTTTAGGATGTCAAGGTAGCCACGCACGTTCATGACAATCTCGAACTGCCATTTCCACAAGGGAAAACCTGTCCATGTGAATTTGGACATACCCGCCTCAAGGCGGGCTGGAGTCGGATCCGCCATTTCTTGCGGTTGCTAGTCTTCTCTGCTTCGCTGCTACTCTGCTTTGTTGAGGCCGATGAGGCTGATGAGGCTGCTGACTGCGACCGTTGTCAAAGGTGCAGTTGATTCTGTTGCATACCCCTCCCGCCGATGATCGCCTAAGGCGATGGTGCCGTCGTGAGAGAACGGACTCGGGGTCCTACCACCTTCTAAAAAGGGGTAGAGCTTAATCTCGTTGGGGCTCGAGGGTCTTGTCCAACATTGACAGAGCGATTCCTCGTCCCCTAGTTCGCCACGTGCGCGCACCCTACCTGAAGAAGCCAATGGAGCCGATGGAGCAGATGGAGTCGTCCGATGGTCGTGTCCCTGTTGTACCTGTGCGCCCTGCAAGACCACGCGCTAGTCGGTCTTGGAAGCGTGCCTTAGAACCAGAAGTGTGGGCCCATAACCCTTTGTCAATGCGCCGGATAGCAACGGTCTAGAAAACGGGTCCCGACATGGGAGGCCGCCAACCGCTCTTGGTATTGCAACCAAAATAACATATCACCGTCGAACGAGGGATCCACACTTTAGGTTCGTTTGGTTTGCAACCTCACGAAGTCCGCATGTTGGTCTTTAGTGTCTACCTTTGGTTGGACACTCTGTGAGGAGTCTCAAAGGCAAGAACTGTAAATGGATGCATGCAAGGTACAAGCTTTTATACTTGCAGAGCTTTGCTAAAGCTTCTGCTTGTATTGGCTCCACTGGAGCCAACCTCATCCTACATTCCTACTTGGCGCGTCCTTAGACCGCCAACTGTCATCCTCAAGGCAGGCTCTAGTAAGCTTCCTAGAAGCTTCCTGTCCCAGTTTTGGCCACAAAGAAAATTGCGATCGTCGCGGGGTTTAACCTGCGACCTCTGGTTTGAGACTCCGGTGCCTAATCAACCAAGCCAAAAAGGTATGGTTCCTACGATGAGCCACAGGGGACATACCCATTATGGGCAGTGCACTCCTGGCCCATCTCAGAACAGACCAAGGGGACATACTCCATAGAGCAGTGCATGCCTTGTCGGTATGTGTAGCTAGCCACCTAAGCAGTGGACAAGGTGCACACTATTTCAACACCAACTTCCATCCCAACTTCAAACACAACTTACATCCCAACTTCAATCCCAACATCCAACCCAACTTCCAACCCAGCTTCCAACCCAACCTTCAACCCAACTTCCAACCCAACTTCCAACCGAACTTCCAACCCAACTTCTAACCCAACTTCCAACCCAACTTCAAACCCAACTTCCAACCCAGCTTCTAACCCAGCTTCCAACCCAACTTTCAATCCACCTTCCAACCCAACTTTCAACCCAACATCCAATCCAACTGTCAACCCAACTTCCAAACCAACGTCCAACCCAACGTCCAACCCAACTTCCATCCCAACTTCCATCCCAAATTCCAACCCAACTTCCAACCCAACTTCTAACCCAGCTTCTAACCCAGCTTCCAACCCAACTTCCAACCCACCTTCCAACCCAACTTCCAACCCAACTTCTAACCCAGCTTCTAACCCAGCTTCCAACCCAACTTCCAACCCACCTTCCAACCCAACTTCCAACCCAACTTCTAACCCAGCTTCTAACCCAGCTTCCAACCCAACTTCCAACCCACCTTCCAACCCAACTTCCAACCCAACTTCTAACCCAGCTTCTAACCCAGCTTCCAACCCAACTTCCAACCCACCTTCCAACCCAACTTCCAACCCAACTTCTAACCCAGCTTCTAACCCAGCTTCCAACCCAACTTCCAACCCACCTTCCAACCCAACTTCCAACCCAACTTCTAACCCAGCTTCTAACCCAGCTTCCAACCCAACTTCCAACCCACCTTCCAACCCAACTTCCAACCCAACTTCTAACCCAGCTTCTAACCCAGCTTCCAACCCAACTTCCAACCCACCTTCCAACCCAACTTCCAACCCAACTTCTAACCCAGCTTCTAACCCAGCTTCCAACCCAACTTCCAACCCACCTTCCAACCCAACTTCCAACCCAACTTCTAACCCAGCTTCTAACCCAGCTTCCAACCCAACTTCCAACCCACCTTCCAACCCAACTTCCAACCCAACTTCTAACCCAGCTTCTAACCCAGCTTCCAACCCAACTTCCAACCCACCTTCCAACCCAACTTCCAACCCAACTTCTAACCCAGCTTCTAACCCAGCTTCCAACCCAACTTCCAACCCACCTTCCAACCCAACTTCCAACCCAACTTCTAACCCAGCTTCTAACCCAGCTTCCAACCCAACTTCCAACCCACCTTCCAACCCAACTTCCAACCCAACTTCTAACCCAGCTTCTAACCCAGCTTCCAACCCAACTTCCAACCCACCTTCCAACCCAACTTCCAACCCAACTTCTAACCCAGCTTCTAACCCAGCTTCCAACCCAACTTCCAACCCACCTTCCAACCCAACTTCCAACCCAACTTCTAACCCAGCTTCTAACCCAGCTTCCAACCCAACTTCCAACCCACCTTCCAACCCAACTTCCAACCCAACTTCTAACCCAGCTTCTAACCCAGCTTCCAACCCAACTTCCAACCCACCTTCCAACCCAACTTCCAACCCAACTTCTAACCCAGCTTCTAACCCAGCTTCCAACCCAACTTCCAACCCACCTTCCAACCCAACTTCCAACCCAACTTCTAACCCAGCTTCTAACCCAGCTTCCAACCCAACTTCCAACCCACCTTCCAACCCAACTTCCAACCCAACTTCCAGCCCAACCTCCAACCCAACTTCCAACCAAACTTCCAACCCAACTTCCAACCCAACTTCCAACCCAACTTATAACCCAACTTCCAACCCAGCTTCTAACCCAGCTTCCAACACAACTTTCAATCCACCTTCCAACCCAACTTCCAACCCAACTTCCAACCCAACTTTCAACCTAACTTCCAAACCAACGTCCAACCCAACTTCCATCCCAGCTTCCATCCCAATTCCAACCCAACCTCCAACCGAACTTCCAACCGAACTTCACACCCAAGTTTCAACCCAACTTCCAACCTAACGTCTAGCCCAGCTTCCATCACAACTTCCATTCCAACTTCCAACCCAACTTCCAACCCACTTTCCAATCCAGCTTCCAACCCAACTTCCAACCCAACTTCCAACCCAACTTCCAACATAACTTCCAAACCAACGTCCAACCCAACTTCCAACCCAGCTTCCATCACAATTTTCATCCCAACTTCAAACAAAACTTCTATCCCAACTTCCAACCTAGCATCCAACCCAGCTCCCAACCCAGCTTTCAACCCAACTTCCAACCCTACTTTCAACCCACCTTCCAGCCCAACTTCCAACCCAACTTCCAACCCAATTACCATCCCAACGTCCATCCCAACTTCAAACCCAACTTCCAACCCAACTTCCAACCCAACTTCCAACCCAAGTTCCAACCCAACTTCCATCCTAACTTCCAACCCAACTTTCATCCCAACTTCCATCCCATCTTCCAACCCAACTTCCAACCCAACTTCCAACATAACTTCCAAACCAACGTCCAACCCAACATCCAACCCAAATTTCATCACAATTTTCATCCCAACTTCAAAGACAACTTCTAATCCAACTTCCAACCAAGCATCCAACCCAGCTCCCAACCCAGCTTTCAACCCAACTTCCAACCCTACTTCCAACCCACCTTCCACCCCAACTTCCAACCCAACTTCCAACGCAATTTCCATCCCAATGTCCATCCCAACTTCAAACCCAACTTCCAACCCAACTTCCAACCCAACTTCCAACCCAAGTTCCAACCCAACTTCCATCCTAACTTCCAACCCAACTTTCATCCCAACTTCCATCCCAACTTCCAACCCAAAGTCCGACCCACCTTCCAACCCAGCTTCCAACCCAACTCCCAACCCAACTCCAACACAACCTCCAACCCAACTTCCAACCCAGCATCCAACCCAGCTCTTAACCCAACTTTCAGCCCAACTTCCAACCCAACTTCCAACCCAACTTCCAACCCAACTTCCAACCCAACTTCCATCCCAACTTCCATCCCAACTTCCAACCCATTTTCTAACCAAACTTCCAACCCAACTTCCAACCCAACTTCCAACCCAACTTCCAACCCAACTTCCATCCCAACTTCCATCCCAACTTCCAACCCATTTTCTAACCAAACTTCCAACCCAAATTCCAACCCAACTTCCAACCCAACTTCTAACCCAACTTCCAACCGAGATTCCATCCCAACTTTCAACCCAGCTTCCAATCCAACTTCCAACCCAGCTTGCAACCCAACTTCCAACCCAACCTCCAACCCAACTTCCAACCTAACTTCCATCCCAACTTCCAGTCCAACTTCCATCCCAACTTCCAACCCAACTTCCAACCCAACTTTTAACCCTATAACCAACCCAACATTGAACCAAATGTCCAAGCCAACGTCCACCCCATTTTATAATCCAACTTCCATCCCAACTTGCAGCCCAACTTCCAGCCCAAGTTCCAACCTAACTTCCATCTCAACCTCCATCCCAACTTCCAACCGATCTTCCAACCCAACTTCCATCCCAACTTCCATCCCAACTTCCAACCCAACTTCCAACCCAACTTCCAACCCAACTTCCAACCCAACTTATAACCCAACTTCCAACCCAGCTTCTAACCCAGCTTCCAACACAACTTTCAGTCCACCTTCCAACCCAACTTCCAACCCAACTTCCAACCCAACTTTCAACCCAACTTCCAAACCAACGTCCAACCCAACTTCCATCCCAGCTTCCATCCCAATTCCAACCCAACCTCCAACCGAACTTCCAACCGAACTTCACACCCAAGTTTCAACCCAACTTCCAACCTAACTTCTAGCCCAGCTTCCATCACAACTTCCATCCCAACTTCCAACCCAACTTCCAACCCACCTTCCAATCCAGCTTCCAACCCAACTTCCAACCAAACTTCCAACCCAACTTCCAACATAACTTCCAAACCAACGTCCAACCCAACTTCCAACCCAGCTTCCATCACAATTTTCATCCCAACTTCAAATTAAACTTCTATCCCAACTTCCAACCTAGCATCAAACCCAGCTCCCAACCCAGCTTTCAACCCAACTTCCTACCCTACTTTCAACCCACCTTCCAGCCCAACTTCCAACCCAACTTCCAACCCAATTTCCATCCCAACTTTCAGCCCAACTTCCAACCCAACTTCCAACCCAACTTCCAACCCAACTTCCAACCCAACTTCCAACCCATTTTCTAACCAAACTTCCAACCCAAATTCCAACCCAACTTCCAACCCTACTTCTAACCCAACTTCCAACCGAGATTCCATCCCAACTTTCAACCCAGCTTCCAATCCAACTTCCAACCCAGCTTGCAACCCAACTTCCAACCCAACCTCCAACCCAACTTCCAACCTAACTTCCACCCCAACTTCCAGTCCAACTTCCATCCGAACTTCCAACCCAACTTCCAACCCAACTTTTAACCCTATAACCCACCCAACATCCAACCAAATGACCAAGCCAACGTCCACCCCATTTTATAATCCAACTTCCATCCCAACTTGCAGCCCAAGTTCCAGCCCAAGCTCCAACCTAACTTCCATATCAACCTCCATCCCAACATCCAACCCAACTTCCAACCCAACTTCCAACCCAACTTCCATCCCAACTTCCAACCCAACTTCCAACCCAACGTCTAGCCCAAATTCCAACCCAGATTCCATTCCCAACTTTCAACCAAGCTTCCAATCAAACTTCCAACCCAACGTCCAACCCACCTTCCAACCCAACTTCCAATCCAACTTCCAACCCAGCTTCTAACCCAGCTTCCAACCCAACTTCCAATCCAACTTCCAACCCAGCTTCTAACCCAGCTTCCAACCCAACTTCCAATCCAACTTCCAACCCAGCTTCTAACCCAGCTTCCAACCCAACTTCCAATCCAACTTCCAACCCAGCTTCTAACCCAGCTTCCAACCCAACTTCCAATCCAACTTCCAACCCAGCTTCTAACCCAGCTTCCAACCCAACTTCCAATCCAACTTCCAACCCAGCTTCTAACCCAGCTTCCAACCCAACTTCCAATCCAACTTCCAACCCAGCTTCTAACCCAGCTTCCAACCCAACTTCCAATCCAACTTCCAACCCAGCTTCTAACCCAGCTTCCAACCCAACTTCCAATCCAACTTCCAACCCAGCTTCTAACCCAGCTTCCAACCCAACTTCCAATCCAACTTCCAACCCAGCTTCTAACCCAGCTTCCAACCCAACTTCCAATCCAACTTCCAACCCAGCTTCTAACCCAGCTTCCAACCCAACTTCCAATCCAACTTCCAACCCAGCTTCTAACCCAGCTTCCAACCCAACTTCCAATCCAACTTCCAACCCAGCTTCTAACCCAGCTTCCAACCCAACTTCCAATCCAACTTCCAACCCAGCTTCTAACCCAGCTTCCAACCCAACTTCCAATCCAACTTCCAACCCAGCTTCTAACCCAGCTTCCAACCCAACTTCCAATCCAACTTCCAACCCAGCTTCTAACCCAGCTTCCAACCCAACTTCCAATCCAACTTCCAACCCAGCTTCTAACCCAGCTTCCAACCCAACTTCCAATCCAACTTCCAACCCAGCTTCTAACCCAGCTTCCAACCCAACTTCCAATCCAACTTCCAACCCAGCTTCTAACCCAGCTTCCAACCCAACTTCCAATCCAACTTCCAACCCAGCTTCTAACCCAGCTTCCAACCCAACTTCCAATCCAACTTCCAACCCAGCTTCTAACCCAGCTTCCAACCCAACTTCCAATCCAACTTCCAACCCAGCTTCTAACCCAGCTTCCAACCCAACTTCCAATCCAACTTCCAACCCAGCTTCTAACCCAGCTTCCAACCCAACTTCCAATCCAACTTCCAACCCAGCTTCCAACCCAACTTCCAACCCAAGTACCAACCCAACTTCCAACCTAACTTCCAACCCAACTTTCATCCCAACTTCCATCCCAACTTCCAATCCAAAGTCCTACCCACCTTCCAATCCAGCTTCCAACCCAACTTCCAACCCAACTTCCAACACCACCTCCAACCCAACTTCCAACCCAGCGTCCAACCCAGCTCTTAACCCAACTTTCAACCCAACTTCCAACACAACTTCCAAACAACCTTCCAACCCAACTTCCAACACAACCTCCATCCCAAATTCCATCCCAGATTCCAACCCAACTTCCGACCCAACTCTGAACCCAAATTCCAACCCGACATCCAACCCAACATCTAACCCAACTACCAACCTAGATTCCAACCCAACTTTCAACCCAGCTTCCAATCCAACTTCCAACCCAACTTCCAACCCAACTTCCAACCCAACCTCCAACCCAACTTCAAACCTAACTTCCATCCCAACTGATTGCCCAACTTCCATCCCAACTTCGAACCCAACTTCCAACCCAACTTCCAACCCTATTTCCAACCCAATATCCAACCCAACTTCCAAGCCAACGTCCAACCCATTTTCTATCCCAACTTCCAACCCAACTTCCAGCCTAACTTCCAACCCAAGTTCATACCTAACTTCCATCCCAACCTCCATCCCAACTTCCATCCCAACTTCCCACCCAACTTCCAACCCAACTTCCATCCCAACTTCCAACCAAACTTCCAACCAAACTTCAAGCCCAATTTCCAGCCCAGATTCCATTCCCAACTTTCAACCAGCTTCCAATCCAACTTCCAACCCAACTTCCAACCAAACGTCCAACCCAACTCCCAACCCAACTTATAACTCAGCTTCTAACCCAGCTTCCAACCCAACTTTCAGCCCAACTTCCAACCCCATTTCCAATCCAACTTTCTACCCAACTTCCAACCCAACTTCCAACCCAACTTCCAACCTAACTTCCATCCCAACTTCCATCCCAACTTCAAACCCAACTTCCAACCCAACTTGCAACCCAACTTCCAACCCACGTTCCAACACAACTTCCAACCCAGCTTCCAACCCAACTTTCAACCCAACTTCCAACCCAACTTCCAACCCTACTTCCATCCCAACTTCAAACCCAACTTCCAACCCAACTTCGAACACAACTTCTGACCCAACTTCCAACCCAGCTTCCAACCCAACTTTCAACCCAACTTCCAACCCAACTTCCAACCCTACTTCCATCCCAACTTCAAACCCAACTTCCAACCCAACTTCGAACACAACTTCTGACCCAACTTCCAACCCAGCATACAACCCAGCTTCCAACCCAACTTTCAACAAAAATTCCAACCCAACTTTCAACCCAAATTCCAACTCAACGTCCAACCCAACGTCCAACCCCACTTCCAACCCAAGTTCCAAACCAACGTCCAACCCAACTTCCGAGCCAACTTCCATCCCAACTTCCATCCCAACTTCAAATTCAACTTCCATCCCGACTTCAATCCCAACATCCAACCCAACTTCCAACCCAACTTCCAACCCAACTTCCAACCCAACTTCCAACCCAACTTCCAACCCAACTTCCAACCCAACTTCCAACCCAACTTCCAACCCAACTTCCATTCCAACTTCCATCCCAACTTCCATCCCAACTTCCCACCCAACTTCCAATCCAACTTCGAACCCAAATTCCAACCCAACTTCCAACCCAACTTCTAACCCAACTTCCAACCCAACTTCAAACCCAAGTTCCAACCCAACTTCCAACCCAACTTCCAACCCCGCTTCTAACCCAGCTTCGAACCCAACTTTCAATCCAACTTCCAACCCAACTTCCAACCCAACTTCCAACCCAGCTCCCAACCCAACTTCCAACCCAACTTCCAACCCAACTTCCAACCCAACTTCCAACCCAGCTTCCAACCCAACTTCCAACCCAATTTCCATCCCAACTTCCATCCCAAATTCCCACCCAACTTCCAATCCAACTTCGAACCCAAATTCCAACCCAACTTCCAGCCCAACTTCTAACCCAACTTCTAACCCAGATTCCATCGCAACTTTCAACCCAGCTTCCAATCCAACTTCCAACCCAACTTACAATCCATCTTCCAACCCAACCTCCAAACCAACTTCGAACCTAACTTCCATCCCAACTTCCAGCCCAACTTCCATCCTAACTTCCAACCCAACTTCCAACCCAATGTCCAACCCTAACTCCAACCCAATATCCAACCCAACTTCCAAGCCAACGTCCAACCCAATTTCTAATCCAACTTCCAACCCAACTTCCAGCCCAACTTCCAACCCAAGTTCCAACCTAACTTCCATCCCAACCTCCATCCCAACTTCCATCCCATCTTCCAACCCAACTTCCAACCCAACTTCCATCCGAAGTTCCAACCAAACTTCCAACCCAACTTCCAGCCCAACGTCCAACCCAGATTCCATTCCTAACTTTCAATCCAGCTTCCAATCGAACTTCCAGCCCAACTTTTAACCCAACTTCCATCCCAACATCCAACCCAACCGTCAACCAAACTTCCAACCCAACGCCCAACCCAACTTCCAACCAAACGTCCAGCCCTAATTCCAACCCAACTTCTAACCCAGCTTCTAACCTAGCTTCCGACCCAACTTTCAGTCCAACTTCCAACCTAACGTCCAATCCAACATCCAGCCCAACTTCCAACCCAACTTCCAACCCAACTTCCAACCCAACTTCCAACCCAACTTCCAACCCAACTTCCAACCCAACTTCCAACCCAACTTCCAACCCAACTTCCAACCCACCTTCCAACCCAACTTCCAACCCAACTTCCAACCCAACTTCCAACCCAACTTCCAACCCACCTTCCAACCCAACTTCCAACCCAGCTTCCAACCCAACTTTCAACCCAACTTCCAACCCAACTTCCAACCCTACTTCCAACCCAACTTCAAACCCAAATTCCAACCCAACTTCGAACACAACTTCTAACCCAACTTCCAACCCAGCATACAACCCAGCTTCCAACCCAACTTTAAACACAACTTCCAACCAAGATTTCAACCCAAATTCCAACTCAACTTCCAACCCAAAGTCCAACCCAACTTCCAATCCAACTTCCAAACCAACGTCCAACCCAACTTCCAACCCAACTTCCATCCCAGCTTCCATCCCAACTTCAAACACAACTTCCATCCCAACTTCAATCCCAACATCCAACCCAACTTCCAACCAAACTTCCAACCCAACTTCCAACCCAACTTCCAACCCAACTTCCAACCCAACTTCCAACCCAACTTCCAACCCAACTTCCGACCCAACTT
>SZWC01001955.1:55733-98865 GCA_023375785.1 Penium margaritaceum | reverse complement strand
GCCACTACTTGTTGAAGGTCTTTGTACTTGCTAGTTGATAACTAGTGTTCCCAATCCATTCTTTCCCCCTCTGACCATTTGTGACTCGTGTTATGAGTTTTCAACGTTGACCGCACACTGTGAAATTCTGTTGGTCATGGTTAGTGGCATATACCTACTTTGATTTTTCACTGTACATGGTTGCCACGCCGTGTCACTATGTATTGGAGGTCTTTGTGCTTTCTAGTTGATATATAGTGTTCCTAAACCATTGTTACCCCCTGTGACTATCTGTGGCTATTGTTGTGAGTTGTCAACTTTGACCACATGAAGTGAAATTCTTTTGTCATGGTCAGTGACATATGCATAATTTGTTTGGTCACTGTGCATGGTAGCCACACTGTGCCACTACATATTGAAGGTCTTTGTACTTGCTAGTCAATAACTAGTATTCACAAACACTTGTTTTCCCCTCTGACCATTTGTGACTCGTGTTATGAGTTGTCAAAGTTGACCACACATAGTGACATTGTTTGGTCATGGTCAGTGACATGTGCCTACTTTGGTTGGTCATTGTACATGGTAGCCACACCTTACCACTGCTTATTGAAGATCCTTGTGCTTGCTAGTTGATACCTAGTGTTCCAAAATCATCGTTCCCCCCTCTGACCATCTGTGACTCGTAGTATGAGTTGTCAACGTTGACCACACACAATCATTGGAGGTATTTGTCTTTGCTAGTTGAAAATTAATATTTCAAAACCATCGTTTCTTCCTCTGACCATTTGTGACACGTGTTTTGGGTTTTCAACGTTGACCACCCATACTGAAAGTCTGTGGTCATGGCCAGTGACATATGCCTAGTTTGGTTGTTTGGTGTGCACAGTAGCCACACCGTGCCACCTCGTATTGAAGTTCTTTGTCCTTTCTAGTCGATACATAGGGTTCCCAAACTATTGTCTCTCCCTCTGGCCATTTGCGACTCATGCTATAAGTTGTCAATGTTGACCATACACAGTGGACTTCTTTGGTCATAGTCAGTGACCTATACATCATTTGGTTGGTCACTGTGCACGCTAGCCTCACCGTGCTACTACTTGTTGAAGGTCGTTGTACTTGCTAGCTGATTAGTAGTGTTACGAACCCATTGTTCCCCATCTGGCCATTTGTGACTTGTGTTATGAGTTTTCAATGTTGACCACACACTATGAAATTCTTATGGTCATGGTTAGTGGCATATGCGTACTTTGGTTTGTCACTGTACATGGTTGCCTCGCCATGTCACTACGTATTGAAGGTCTTTGTTTTTCTAGTTAATAGCTAGTATTCCCAACCCATTGTAACTCCCTTTGACTATGCGAGACTCTTGTTGTGAGTTGTCATCGTTGACCACATGAAGTGAAATTCTTTGGTCATGGTCAGTGACATGTGCATACTTTGGTTGGTCACCGTGCATGGTAGCCGCACTGTGCCACTACATATTGACAGTCTTTGTGCTTCCTAGTCAATAACTAGTTTTCACAAACCATTGTTCCCCCTTCTGGCCATTTTTGACTCGTGTTATGAGTTGTCAAAGTTGACCACACATAGTGACATTCTTTGGTCATGGTCAGTGACATATGCCTACTTTGATTGGTCATTGTACATGGTAGCCACATCGTGCCACTACTCATTGAAGGTCCTTGTGCTTGCTTGTTGATACCTGGTGTTCCCAAACCATCGTTCCCCCATCTGACCATTCGTGACTCGTATTCTGAGTTGTTAACGTTGACCACACACAGTAGATTTGTTTGGTCGAAGGCAGTACATATGCCTATTTTGGTCGGTCATTGTGCAGAGTGGACGAAGTCGTGGAGACGAGCGTTTCAATGGTGGACAAAATCACGAGCAGAAGGAAAGCGGAAACGGTAATAGGAGGATGGAGCGGAAGCAGATGATGATGTAGGATGATAAGGAGAGGCCTGGGCGCAAAACCGAAGGTGCGAGCATTGAGATCTTTGCAGGAAGGGAGTGGACGCAGCACTTTGAGGGAAGGACAGAAGCTTCCTTGAAGGTGCGGGCATTGCTGATGTATGAGTGACGTTTAGCAGAAGTGAGAGGGCGCAATGCGAGAGCACGGGCGCTGAGCTGAGATTGAAGGCAAAAGGGACTGGAGGTGGCCCAAAGGGCGAGCCTGAAGGAGAATCCAATGGATTGATTATAAACTGAAATACAAGCAATACAAATAGGAAAGGTCTATCCTAGCACGCTTCGTCGAGCGGGCATAGAGATGGCGACTCAGGCGAGTGTGAGAGCAAGGAGCGCCTCGAGACCACGATTCGGCTTTGCTAGCCGTACGCATAGGGGAGTGGCGAGTGCAGGCACGATCTTTGTAGGTGCGTCTCGCCTGGGCCGTTATGGTATGCGGCCGTTGGTTTTGGTCTTGGCGAGGTTCGCACAGGTTGTCGTTCGTGCGACCGTTCGGGTGTTGATCCTTTGACTCCAGAGATGAACCTGCATTGGCACTCTTTATTTTCTCTATGGCTGCACCCCTTGAGGCGATCTCCGAGATAATATCCGACACCCCCCTTAGATCGAGAGAGGGGTGCAAGCCTTTCATGGTAAGCCTGCGAGTCCTGCTTGTGTGGGAGTGCAGCATAGAGAGATCTTGGGAGGTTCTGGAGGCGGTGGACGCCTCAGAACAGGTTGTAGAGGGAAGAGAGAAAACCTGGGCGATGCAGTAGTTTTTGAGTTATGTCAGTGAGTTCAGTGGCTGAGTGATCTTCAGTGAAGGGGAAGCAACAGTTCGTTAGTAGAATGGAGGAGAGTTCAGTTGAGTTGCAGTGGGGCAGTGTGGGCTTGCAGTAGGAAGTCGACTGATTTCGATCACGTACCCATGTAGTTCTTGGACTGGGGCCATACTTGGACCTGCGCAAGTTATGGGCGGTGACAACTCTGCGAAGACAGGCAATCCAGATCTGTGAGGTCATGTGATGTGTTTTCATGAAGTAGTCTGCCTCCTGTAGTAGTCGATTGATGAGAAACTTGCCGTGGGCGGGGGCTGCGGTCAGTAGTGTTCCGTGAGTTGTACTGTAGCTTGTGAGAAAGGTGTGAAGAGGTGTGTGAGTAGTGTTTGAGAGGATGAGGCGGGGTGGTCATTCAAAGTGTTTGGTTTGTTGCTTCAACCAGTCCCTAAGTGCAGGGACATCCCCGGTCAGTGTGCGAAGAGGGAGGATAGTGCAGCGCTGTAAGTATTGATCGTGGATGAAGAGGAAGTGGATGTGACGGGAAGTGGAGTATGTGGTCGGCGGCTGGATGAGGGCAATGTGTAGGGAGACAAACCGGCATAGAGAGGAGTGAGAGGAGAGAGGAGGAGAGGAGGACACGGTGTACATCTCAAGACCATACTCCTAAGATCCAATCTCAGTCACGGGCTCGACTACTCCTAGCATGACAGCATTGTTAGGAGCAGGATTCAGAGCAGCAGGGATGGCAGGAGAAGATGAAGTTTCCATGTTGTTGGCTGGGGTTGAATGCCAGCTTGAGCTTCCCATTTGGTTGTAGTAGCGCTAACGGCGCTCCTCCGCCCAGTTGGGTTGTTCACCATAGGACTTGCCAGGGTTCTGAACCAGCCACTCATTGGTAGCGCGATGATCACAGACCTGAGGCGGGTGGTTGTGACGGCCACACTTGGTTCCTTTGAATGGACCGTGGCGGATGGTGTAGGAGCAGGCGGAGAAGCGGTTGATCATGCGGTTGACAGTGGTGGCGGCCATGGTTTCAAACGAGTTGGTGGCAATGGTAGTCTCGCGTGCTTGCTTGGTGACGTAGTCCTATTATGCTCCCATGAGTTTGGGGCTGATGACAGCGAGGGTCAGTTGATCAACAGGCAGCTGCAGTAAGATTTGGCGGATGATGGCATACTGACCAGGAAGACCGGAGATGATGCCGGTGTAAACGACAGCAAGGGGAAGATCAATCTTCATTTCTTTGAGATCGCAAGTGATGGTGTTGACGGCTGCAATGTCACTGCCCATGTTGATATGGGCGGCGAAGGCCACGGAGAAGAGTGGAGGTGTTGTTGCTGAAGCGATCTTCAAGAGCTTTCCATACTTCATGATTTTTCCCGCCGAGAGTGCGGATGTCTTCATGCAGTTCAAGAGAGGAGGTGGTCACGATGGTCATGAGGGCGGTGCTGTTGGCGACTTCCCACACGGCGTGGCTGATGGTAGTAGTAGGGGCAACGGGAGTACATGAGCAAGAGGCATTTGAAGGAGCGGGGTGAGATACAGATCCACCGGAGGAATCTCCACCGGGAGTGGTTGATGCAGTTGCAGTTAAGGAGGAGGAAGTGGCGTCAGGTGGTTCTATCCGAGTGTCTATGTTGGTGATCGGATGACTGCAGGTGACTCCCTCAACCTTTTGTGTTCCAAAGAAAATTGACACTGAGTAGCTCCATAGCTTGTAGTTTCTGGTGCCATCGGGCTTTATAGTGAGCTTGGGAAGACCAGTCAGAGCAAGAGAGGATACCATGATGGATTTGGCGGTGAGGCGACGGAAAGAGGGTGACATATAAAGGTGCTTGAGGATATTTTGCTCCGACGATGAGAGTGTGCTGATGGCTTTTGATCAAAGTGAAGAGAGGCACCAAGATGTTCAGGATGAGTTTTGATTGCGGAACACTACTGAGGGGGAAGATGGGACTGGGTGCAGGGGCAGAATCTCGTGCACTGACGGCGGAGATGATGAATGGGTGGAAATTGCTTACTAATGGAGTGAGCGCAGGGGGAGAACCTCGTGCGCGCAATTACCAAGAGGAAGTGGTGTGGTGCTGCCACGACACCTTTAGTCAGAAGAAGCGCTGCCACCGCAGTTCTTTTGGCGACCACAATTCTTCGAGGCGGAGAAGTTCGACAAGAGTGGGTGCGGCCGATGGCGGCGAGAACGATGTAGCCAGGGGCGTTACTTGAGCTCTGATACCATGTCAGAAGATTGCAGGTACTACTGTAGAGTGGACACGGTTGTGGAGATGAACGTTTCAATGGTGGACAAAAGCACGAGCAGAACCAAAGCGGAAACGGTAATAGGAGAACGGAGCGGAAGCAGATGATGATGCAAGATGATAAGGAGAGGCCTGGGTGAAGCACCAAAGGTGCGAGCGCTCAGATCTTTGCGGGAAGGGAGCAGCGCAGCACTTTGAGGGAAGGACGGAAGCTTCCTTGAAGGCCTGGGCATTGCTGACGTATGAGTGACGTTTACCAAGAGTGAGAGGGCGCAATGCGAGAGCACGGGCGCTCAGCTGAGATTGAAGGCAAAAGGGACTGGAGGCGGCCCAAAAGGTGAGCCGGAAGGAGAATCCAATGGATTGATTATAGACTGAAGTACAAGCAATACAAATAGGAAAGGTCTATCATAGCGCGCTTTGTCGAGCGGGCATAGAGATGGCGACTCGGACGAGTGTGAGAGCAAGGAGTGCCTCGAGACCACGATTCGGCTTTGCTAGCGGTATGCATAGGGGAGTGGTGAGTGTAGGCACGATCTTTGCAGGTGCGTCTCGCCGGGGCCGTTATGGTATGCGGCCGTTGGTTTTGGTCTTGGCGAGGTTCGCACAGGTTGTCGGTTGTGCGACCGTTCGGGTGTTGATCCTGTGACTCCGGAGATGAGCCTGCATTGGCACGATCTATTTTCTCATTGGCTGCACCCCTTGAGGCGATCTCCGAGATAATACCCGGCAGGAAGTTGGGTTGGAAGTTGGATTGGAAGTTGAGTTGGAAGTTGTATTACAAGTTGGATTGGAAGTTGGGTTGGAAGTTGGGATGGAAGGTGGGTTGAGAGTTGGGTTGGAAGTTGGGTTGGAAGATGGGATGGATGTTGGGATGGAAGTTGGGTTGGAAGTTGTGATGGAAGTTGGGATGGAAGTTGGGTTGGAAGTTGGGTTTGATGTTGGGTTGGAAGTTGGGTTGGAAGTTGGGATGGAAGTTGGGATGGAAGCTGGGTTGAAAGTTGCATTGGAAGTTGCGTTGGAAGTTGGGTTGGAAGTAGGATTGGAATTAGGGTTGAAAGTGGGGTTGGAAGCTGGGTGGGAAGCTAGGTTGGAAGTTTGGTTGGAAGTTGGGTTAGAAGCTGGATTGGAAGTTGGCTTGGAAGTTGAGTTGGAGGTTTGGTTGGAAGTTGGGTTGGAAGTTGGGTTGGACGTTGGATTGGATGTTGGGATGGAAGTTGAGATGGAGGTTGGGTTTGAAGTTGGGATGGAAGTTGGGTTGGAAGTTGGGTTGGAAGTTGGGATGGAAGTTGGGATGGAAGTTGGGTTGGAAGCTGGGTTGGAAGTTGGGTTGGAAGTTGGGTTGGAAGTTGGGTTGGAAGTTTGGCTGGACATTTGATTGGAAGTTGGGTTGGAAGTTGGGCTAGAAGCTGGGTAGGATGTTGGGTTGGAGGTTGGGTTGGAAGTTGGGTTGGAAGTTGGATTGGAAGTTGGGTTGGAAGTTGGATTGGAAGTTGGGTTGGAAGTTGGGTTGAAAGTTGGTTTGGAAGTTGCGTTGGAAGTTGGGATGGAAGTTGGGATGAAGTTTGGGTTGGAAGTCGGTTGGAAGTTGGGTTGGAGGTTGGGTTGGAAGTTGGGTTGGAAGTTGGGTTGGAAGCTGGGTTGGAAGTTGGGCTGGAAGTTGGGTTGGAAGTTGGATTGGAAGTTAAGTTGGAAGTTGGGATGGAAGCTCGAATGGAAGTTGGGTTGGAAGTTGGGTTGGAAGTTGGGTTGG
Organism: Penium margaritaceum; assembly: GCA_023375785.1. Taxonomy (NCBI): domain Eukaryota; kingdom Viridiplantae; phylum Streptophyta; class Zygnematophyceae; order Desmidiales; family Peniaceae; genus Penium; species Penium margaritaceum. Next base: position 92,152 of record SZWC01001955.1, on the reverse strand, counting down.
AGGTTGAGTTGGAAGTTGTGTTACAAGTTGGGTTGGAAGTTGGGTTGGAAGTTGGGATGGAAGGTGGGTTGAAAGCTGGTTTGGAAATTGGGTTGGAAGTTGGGTTGGAAGTTGGGTTGGAAGTTGGGATGGAAGGTGGGTTGAAAGCTGGTTTGGAAATTGGGTTGGAAGTTGGGATGGCTGTTGGGATGGAGATTGGGTTGGAAGTTGGGTTGGAAGTTCGGTTGGAAGTTAGGTTGGATGTTGGGTAGCAAGTTCGGTTGGAAGTTGTGTTGAAAATTGGGTCGGAAGTTGGGATGGAAGTTGGGATGAAAGTTGGATTGGAAGCTGGGTTCGAAGTTGGGTTGGAAGTTGGGTTGGAAGTTGGGTAGGAAGTTGGGTAAGCAGTTGGGTTGGAAGTTGGGTTGGAAGTTGGGATGGAAATCGGGATGGAAATTGGGTTGAAAGTTGGATTGGAGTTTGGTTGGAAGTTGGGTTGGAAGTTGGATTGTAAGTATGGTTGAAAGTTGGATTGGAAGCAGAGTTGGAAGCAGGGGTGGAAGTTTGGTTGGAAGTTGGGTTGGAAGTTGGGTTGGAAGTTGGGTTGGAAGTTGGGTTGAAAGTTAAGTTGGAAGCTGGGTTGGACGTTGGAGTGGATGTTGGGATGGAAGTTGAGATGGAAATTGGGTTTGAAGTTGGGATGGAAGTTGGAATGGGAGTTGGGTCGGACGTTGGGTAGGGAGTTGGGTTGGAAGTTGGGTTGGACGTTGGGTTGTAAGTTGAGTTGGAAGTTGGGTTGGAAGTTGGGTTGGAAGATGGGCTGGAAGTTGGGTTGGAAGTTGGGTTGGAAGTTGAATTGGAAGTTGGGTTGGATGTTGGGTTGGAAGCTGGGATGGAAGTTGTGGCACGATGTGGCTAGCGTGCATAGAGACCAACCAAAGGATGCATACGTCACTGACTATGACTAAAGAAGTCCACTACGTGTGGGCAACATTGACAACTCATAACATGAGTAAAAAATGGTCAGAGGGGGAAACAGTGGTTTGTGAATACTATTCATGGACTAGCAAGTACAAAGACCGTCAATATGTACTGGCACAGTGTGGCTACCATGCACAGTGACCAACCAAAGTATGCACATGTCACTGACCATGACCAGAGAATTTCACTTAATGTGGTCAACGTTGACAACTCACAACAAGAGTCACACATAGTCAAAGGGGGTAACAATGGGTTGGGAACACTAGCTATCAACTAGAAAGCACAAAGACATTCAATACGTAGTGACATGGCGTGGCAACCATTTAAGTGACAACCCAAAGGCATATGCCACTAGCCATGACCAAACGAGTTTCACAGTGTGTGGTCAACGTTGAAAACTCATAATACGAGTCACAAATGGTCAGAGGGGGAAACAATGGGTTGGGAACACCCGCTATCAACTAGCAAGTACAAAGATCTTCAACAAGAAATGGCACGGTGTGGCTAGCATGCACAGTGACCAACCAAAGGGGGCATACGTCACAGACTATGACCAAAGAAGTCCACTATGTGTGGTCAACATTGACAACTCATAACACGAGTCACAAATGGTCAGGGGGAGAGACAATGGTTTGGGAACCCTATGTATTGACTATAAATGACAAAGAACTTCAATACGTGGTGGCACGGTGTGGCTACTTTGCCCACCGAACAACCAAAAAAGACATATGTCACTGACCATGACCAACGCATTTCAGTATGTGAGGTCAACATTCACAACCCATAACATGAGTCACAAATAATGGTAGGGGAAACAATGGTTTCGGATTATTAGTTTTCAACTATCAAGTACAACGACATTCAATACGTAGTAGCACGATGTGGCTACCATGCGCAATGACCAACCAAAGTAGGCACATGTGCGGCCTTTGACCAAAGAAAACCGCTGTGTGTGGTCAGTGTTGACAACTCATAATACGAGTCACAAATGGTCAGAGGGGGGAACAATGGTTTGGGAACGCCAGGTATCATTTAGCAAGCACAAGGACCTTCAATAAGTAGTGGCACGGTGTGGCTACCATGTACAATGACCAACCAAAGAAGGCATATGTCACTGACCATGACCAAAGACTGTCACTATGTATGGTCAACATTGACAACTCATAACACCAGTCAAAAATAATCAGAGGGGGAAGCAATGGTTTGTGAATACTAGTTATTGACTGGCAAGTACAAAGACCGTCATTATGTAGTGGCACATGTGGCTACCATGCACAGTGACCAACCGGAGTATGCATTTGTAACTGACCATGACAAACGAATTTCACTTCATGTGGTCAACGTTAACAACTCACAACAAGAGTCACACATAGTCTAAGGGGGTAACAATGGGCTGAGAACACTAGCTATCAACTTGAAAGCACGAAGACCTTCAATACGTAGTGACATGGTGTGGCAACCATGCACAGTGACAAACCAGAGTAGGCATATGTCACTAACCATGACCAAAAGAATTTCACAAGCCGTGGTCAATGTTGAAAGCTCATAACATGAGTCACAAATGGTCACAGGGAGAAATAATGGATTGAGAACACTAGCTATCAACTAGCAAGTACAAAGACCTTCAAGAAGTAGTGGCACGTTGTGGCTAGCATGCATAGTGACCAACCAAGGGATGCATATGTCACTGACTATGACCAAAAAAGTCCACTATGTGTGGTCAACATGGACAACTCATATCACGAGTCACAAATGGTGAGAGGGAGAGACAATGGTTTTGGAACCCTATGTAATGACTAGAAAGGATAAAAAACTTCTATACGTGGTGGCACGGTGTGGCTACTTTGCACGCTGCACAACCAAACTAGGCATACGTCACCGACCATGACCAACAAATTTCAGTATGGGTGGTCAACGTTCACAACCCATAACACGAGTCACAAATCTTCAAAGGGGGAAACAATGGTTTCGGAATACTAGTTTTCTAACAAGCAATGACAACAAACTTCAACAATTAGTAGCATGGTGTGGCTACCATGCACAATGACCGACCAAAAGAGGCATATGTAGTGCCTTTGACCAAAGAAATTCACTGTGTGTGGACAAAGTTGACAACTCATAATACGAGTCACAAATTGTCAGAGGGGGGAATGATGGTTTGGAAACACTAGGTATCAACTAGCAAGTACAAGGACCTTCAATAAGTAGTGGCACGATGTGGCTACCATGTACAATGTCCAACCAAAGTAGGCATATGTTACTGATCATGACCAAAGAATGTCACTATGTGTGGTCAACTTTGACAACTCATAACACAAGTCACAAATGGTCGGAGGGGGAAACAATGATTTGTGAATACTAGTTATCGAAAAGCAAGTACAAAGACCTTCAATATGTAGTGGCACAGTGTGGCTACCCTGCGCAGTACCAACCAAAGCATGCATATGTGATACCCCCAAGGTTGCCGCGCCTCCAACTATCTTCGCGCAGGTGGAGTTCCGCCTTACCCGCGGATCATGCACTTATCACTACAATCACAGTTCTACTTAGGGATGTAGCGGAATCACAGGGCACCAGCCCCTAGCTACTATCAGTTTTGCGGACCGAAGGCTTAAATCTCTGTGCAAGAACCTCACCGACGAATGACACTCCGCGGTCCACTCCTTGCCACACAAGAGCCGCCACCGCGTGGCTTCCAGCTCCTCTCCGTGGGACCCCTGTTCTGCGGACGTGTGCAAGCGAAGGCACCACCGGCAGTTCACTTCACTTGGACTTTTGGTTCTTGGACTTTTGGTTTGTGCACGCAATTCCGCGGTCCGGAGACAGGAGTCCAAGAGTTACAGAAGGCGCGGAGGCAGTGGGACAGTGAGCAATGAGAGTGGTTGGATGCCATAGATGAATTTGGCATGGTACATGGAGGCGGAATATTGCTAAAAAAAGCATGCAAGACTGATTTGATTTGTGCTGCTGCTACTGAAACCCTTTTCTACTTGGGACTCCGCACGGCATGTCTACATGCCATCAATCTCATCCCTCACACAGTATCCTCTTTCCTCCTACTGGGACTCCACGCGGTGCGGCTATGCACCGCGGGTCTCGTTCTCAGCCACCCGCCCACACACACACAGTACATCCTCTACTGATCATCTCTTCATCCGTGCTTCGTGCACGCGGTTCTTTGTGTTCTTCATTGCATCTTTGTCTACTACGGTGCGTCTTCAGGGGCTCCTCCGTGATTTATGCGCGATTGCTCACGCTGATTGGATGTTCTTTCCTTTGATTGCTCAGCTTTTCCACTGACCTATCTGTGCCCTGTGAATGATTGCGGATCTTCCTACAGCTTATCTATGTTCTCCTTGTACCGCGGACTTCCTGCCAATGTTTCGTGCCTCTTTCCCCAGCCACAACTGTCTTAGTCGGGGGAACCGCCGCAGGTAATTGTGCTAATCTGCGGCGGCTCTCTTGTAGACACCCCGGTCCTCCTTGCCCCTGGATCCCGCGCCACCCCTCGCTCAACCGCGTCCGCGGGAGCCAGCGTTCCGTGTGCGGATCTTGGCCTGCCCATGCCTTTTCCGCAGATGGATCTTCCCCGTGGAGCTGCGGCAGAAGTATGCTTGACACTGATGCCTCCAATACCCCCTTTTCGCAAGACTCTACCCCAGAGTCTCCTAGCCAGTTATCCGCTTGAAGTACTTGCGGGGCCTGGGACGGTTCTGTTCTTGGCACGGTCTACAGTATTTCTCCACGGTCCCTCCCTTCCACTATATCTTCTCTGCGCATTAATCATGGACGAAGAGTCTACATCTTTCACACCGTGCTTCCATTGTGGGCGCGGTGACCAGCTGCTTGCATGAGGAGAAATGTGGTACCAGCTTGTATCTCCTGCAGCTCGAACATTGGTAGACTTTCTTGCCCTCGTTGTTCCATCCCATCTTCGCGGTACAGTGCTCATGTGCGATGCCTCCGCAGTGTTGGTAGCGATTGACTGTCCCCTTGAGCCGTCCTCCGCAATTGTCTCCGGTGTAGGTGCGTTTGCTGGGGAACTTCCACGTGATCTTCTGTGTCTTGTTGCGGCAGTTGCTACAGGTCCGAATGCCCTCCTCCCCGCGCACCCCACACTGCAGGTGGCACATTGCCTTGCACATTCTGCATGGCTTGCCGAACCCCTTCAGGTCCTCCGCGCATGCCCCACATATTGGGGCCGATGTATCCTGATCAGAAGACAGCGCGCCCCCTTCATCCACAATGGCCATTCCCACGCATTTGTGGCACTGTCTCGTCCAGGTTGAACTGCCTGTAACATGACAACCTTGGTGGGCCAACCTGTTGCATTGGTGGTAGTGCTCACCCTTACTGACCACCTTGACACAGGTGGGCAACTTTTCGCGGTTGCTCTGGGCGAGTCCTGCTCTTCGTTGTCTTTCGAGTCCAGTTCTTCCCCTTCCGCGGTTACCCGCGGTGGCTTCCGTGTTCATTGCTGGCGTTCCACTTCTCAGCAACACTTCTGCATCTCTTGGGTCCGCTGCGTCCCCCTTTCTCGTTCCGCGGCTGCTCCAGGCACTTGTCACATATTTTTCGGTGACATCCTTTGCAGTCCTGCACCGTCCTGCCCTATTGGTGCCCATATTTGACGGACGTCTTGATTTCTTTCTCTTTTTGCGCCAGCTCCGCTGCCGCCACTCGTCCTTCCTTCAGCCATTGCCGCATGGTAGCGCCGGAGACCGTGCGGGGTCCTTGCCGCGTCATTGTCTATCCTTCCTATCTCTCTTCCTCCTCCTCCTCTTCCTCTGGATCTAATCTCCCACATGCCTCTCCTCCTCCCGAGCCTAGGCCGGCCCCGTCACCTCCTTTCTTATTCTGTTCCGCTTCCGTCTCCCGGCCCTCCTTCAGGCATTTTGGTCACATGCGGTTTAACCCAATGCAGCTCCTCGCCAGCCCCTGGTGCGCCGGCTGGCCACAGACGCGGCAGACGACCTTCAAGAGTGATGCCTTCGACAAGTTTTCCTCGCACACAGTGCAGGGGCCTGTGTAGTCGGCCACGTTGCGGGGGCTCATGGGTGCACTTCTCCGCGGAGTAGCGGCGGGTGTCCTATGGGTTTCTTCTCTGCTACCCGTGCGCTGTGACCCCGACAACTCCGGTCGTTCCGGATGTTCTGTTGCTGCCGACCTCCTCACTCCTCCCTTTGTCGCCTCTGCCCCGCCTGTACCTCCCCAGCGAATACCTCCTGGACATCAGAGCCGTCCGTTGGTTCATCTTCCTGAGGTTCTTGGCTCCATGCCTCCTCTTGCTCCAACACTTGAGCCTCACACTACTCCAACACCTCCTCCGCACGCCATCCCTTTGATTCCTTGCGTTGCTCGAGCGGGAGAAGCTCCCCACCCGTCCCTAGTATGTGTGTGTGCCACGCCGTGGGTAATAGGACAAACTCGGTGGCCGGGTAGTTGGCTCACTGATTCCATCCGGCCCTTCCAGCCAGACGTGTCCTGCATCCACGATAGCCACGTGGTACACTTTGCGTCCCTTCTCTGCCTCGCGTCCCGCGCCTGGGAATGGGCAGAGATAGACAAGATTCCCTTCCTCGATCGGTCCATGGTTGAGGCGTCGGTTGGTAACGTCGCATCCGAGACAGAGGCGCTGAGTCGTGCCTTTGTTCTTACTGCGGATATTTTCTGGCATCGTGCCCGATACCACTCCTGCACCTCCTTATCTCTCGCCAACTCCCGTTCCTCCTCTAATCGGCCATCCTGCTGTTGCTCCGGGTCTAATGGCATCCGTAGTGGTGGTTGCGGCATTCCAAGTGCCACGCGCAAAGGCTGTCCGAATAGAAGGGCGTGGGGCGAGAACGATGTGGCGCGGCTGGTTGTGATGTTGAGGAAGTGGGCGGTCTTCTTGAGGGTTTCCTCCCAGTCTCTTTCTTCCGCGGTGGCCACCGCCCGCTCCAGGACTTCGTGCAGCCGCTCGACTTGTCCCTGAGACTGGGGGCGGTACCACCAAAAGTGCACGTGCTGCACGCCCCACTCCGCGAGTTCCTCGCGGAATGCTCCTGTGAACTCTGTACCGTTGTCGCTGTGCATCACACGGCAACCACCGAAGCGGTAGAAGATCTCCTCCCGGATGAAACGGGCTGCCCGCTCAGAGGACTTGTCGGGGACGGCCACTACCCACACGTATTTGGTGAAGTGATCCACGACAGCAATCCAGAATTGCTCCCCTTGGGCGCGGCGAGGGCTTGGCCCATGGAAGTCAATGATGATGCAATCTAAGGGCTCGCCGATGGGGGAGGGCAGGTAGAGGGGCATGTTCCGCGGCGTCACTTTTTGGTGCTGCTCACATGGCGCGCATTGTTGCACCACTTCCTTTATGATTCCCAGGAGTTCCGGCACATGCAGGATGGGGGATAATCACTCATTGAGCGCCTGCACACCGGAATGGTGGTGACGGTGGTAGGCCTCGATCACCGCTCTTTGCATGGTGGGGAAAGGTACCCACATGATGTGTGGCGTGGTCCGCCAGAGGCGACCGCCCTCCCATGTGTACTGCTCACAGAGACGGGCGAGGTCATCTTTCTTCCGCCGGTCATACTCCACCCCCATCTGGGCGCCCAAGGTCTTGTACACCTTATCTGCCTCCGCCTTCTGTTGCTCCTTTGTTGTGGTGCGGAACAAGATGTGAGTGGTCTGCCAGATCCGCCAATCCTGTGGTTCAACGGGTCCCTTTTTTCTTGTCTTTTATGCGGCGGCCTCCCCTGCCTTTCTCTTCTTCTCCTTCTGTAGCGTTGGCAACCCCAAGGGCTCGGCTCGCATCCTGCTCTGCCTTCATTGCCTGCAGGCGTCATTGATTTTCTTCATCATACGCTGGTGGCTCTCTATCCTAGCTGTCCGGTGCTGGGAAGAGCCGCTGTATTCCTACAGCGCGTAGTTCTCCTTCATTCCACTAGTCGCGCAGCCCCACTTCTGGTGGTGCCGCATGCCGCCGACCCCGTGCTCCACAGACCACGCCTGTCTCCACCCCTGGCTTTTGTCCCGCCGCTGCCTCTTGGAGTCGCAATAGGCCCGGTCCTCTTGCGATGGGTTATTCTTCGTCCGGTTTAGGTGATTCCCTCAGGTCGGAGATCACCACTCCCGCGGTCTTCTCTTTGGTGTTACAAACCACGGTGCTTTCCCCAATCCCTTTCTCTTGGTGTGCTACGGCACCGCGGCCCCCCATGAGGGGTTGCAAGTGAGCTGTAACCAAACCAGCGGGCATCGGGACATTCCAGAATACCGCCATGAGCAACTCCATGGCTTGGATGCGTCCCGCTGGGCTTGCACGAGCTGCGCCGGGTAAATGTTATGTGGTGTATCTTAGGCGGAACGGTGCTGCTTGTTGCGCTTGGCAGCGGGTACACCAGTGGTGATATCCTCGATGGTGTGCTTCTCTTCTCCTGGTTGGCGGGATGTTGGTGTGGTGTCCGTGGAGGGAGCTTTTGTTTTTGCGGTCGCTTTTCTTTGGGAGGTAGCCGTAGGGCTGATCAAGACTGCTTGGTGTGAGGCAGCCTTTTTGCCGGCGGTTGCTGATGCCGCGGCTCTCTTGGCCACCTTCGGAAGCCTGGCCTGCTTATCCCACAGAGCCCTTGAGAGGGCAAGTCGGGGAGGGTCATTCCATGCTGCCCATCTGGCGCCAGCCACTCTCTCTTGCGCACGTACCCGTGTCCTTGACTCCCGCCTGCCGCTTGGACCCTTCCTTGTTGCTCCGGTGCCTATTCTTCTGTCTCTTGCTCCGCCGTTGGCCTCGCTGCTTCCGCCACGTCCCGCCTCGTGTCCTATTTCTCTGCCACCGCGGCCTCCACTACCGCTCCTGCCTCGTCCAACTCTGTCTCCAGCTCCATGACTACCTGTGTTGCCGTTGCCTCCGCTTCTTGCTTCTCTTCTTCCGCCCTCTGCTGCCAGACAGCCTGCAGTTTACCCCTTGTCTGCACAAGCTCAGGAGAATCGCGAACGTATTCATGAGCCTCCTCTATTTCCATGAGGATGTGGCTCTTCTCTTCCCGGCACACTTCAGCTGCTTCTCTGGTCCAGTGGTGTGCTGCTTCTTCTAATAGCTAGATGCCCACTCCTAACAGTGTCTTCCACAATCCTTGTGCTACCGTGGCTACTATCCGGTGTCGCGGAGCTCCATCCAAGGTGAGCTATCAGCACTCACTAATGGCGGCATACCAGTTCTTGTAGTGCATCTCTGCCTCAGTGATGCTTGCAAGCTCCGCCGCCGTGTACTGCATTCCCCATCTGGTGGTGACCAGCCCCATCAGATATCCCCACCTCCAAACTTTTGCTGCGGTTTTCCGGTCTAGCGCGTCAATCGATCCTGCAGGCATCTGGTGGGCATGGTAGAGAGTGAGTGCCCGGGCACGTTTCTGACGCAGATGTGCATAGCGTTGAAGTGGGGTCCGCGTTCTGGTCGTTGCGGACCAGGAGCCACCATTCGCTGGCAGTATTCACCACGCCTTCTGGTTGTTCCTTGTCAAGAAGTGCTGCCACACCTGTCACTCCACTGCTTGGCGGGAGATAGAGGATGTTGCGGAGTGCCGAGATGAGTCGTTCCGCACCTGCTGTTTCCAGCAGTTGGTCTTATCGTCCGCGCTAGTTTAGTGCCAGTGCAGTATTGGCCGCACCTTTCAGGGCTACCTACCATGCCTTGTTATGGAAGGAGTCACCCATGTCCGGGCGGAACGCCTCCGCGAGCTTGTCCTGCAGGTGCATGATGACACTACTAACCACGTCCAACAGTTGGTTTGCATTGGGCTGATCTTCGCTGTCTCCGGAGCTCTCTTCTAGGTAGGTCTGCACACCTTCCATTATCGATCCTGCACTAAGTGCGGGATGTGGTGTGCCACTGGTCGGCTTGTCTCGCGAGGCTGTTGGGGAGGAAGAGTGCGCTGTTGGCGCAGAGGGGTCAGGCGGCGGTGGTGCGCCCGCGGATGTGGTGAGTGCCGGTGATGCAGGGGGAGCCAGCGTCGGAGGTACTCCTGGTGATGTTGCTGGGGCTGCTGTCGTGGGTGGTGCGGAGGAGCCCGGTTCCAACTTTGCTCCAGGTGAGACCGTTGGTGCCATTGTTGCTAGGGGCGCAGAAGGATCTGATGTCAGGGGTACTCCAGGTGAGGTTGCTGCTGGTGTCGTCGAGGGTGTAGAGGGGTCGCGTGGAGCGACAGGTGTCCCAGGTGACACGGAGGGGACTCGAGTAACCGGAGATGTTCCAGGGAGCGTGGATGGGCCTTGGGCGGCTGGAGGTGCCCTTGGTGATGTAGGATAGTCCAAGGTTTAAGGTGCTCCAGGTGAAATTGCTGCCGTTGCTGTTGTCGGGGGTACGGAAGGGTCCCGAGGGGTTTGAGATGCCCAAGGTGAGGCTTGCGTCATGGGTGGTGCGGAGTGTCTTGTTCCGGCTACGGCTCGGTTTGTGGTCTGCCGCTGGACAGGTCGCCTTGTAATGCCACCACCCCCAGTTTGCATGCGCGGACTCCGCGCTGGACGGGCGAGCCATGGTAGAGGCAATCCCGCGGTGTGCCCCCGAGCTTCGTGTGACGCGGTGAGTGAACTAAGAGCCAAATGTGGGTGGCGTGAGAACCATTGAAAATTGATCAGAGGACGGGCGAGCTGAGGATAAAAGTGGAGTGAACGATCGAATGCCAGAGACGGAAATGAGACTGAGGATGCCAGCGCCAAGCAATGTATCTGCTTGGCGCAATGTGAGCCAGTCGACTGCGAGGAGCATATCGTATGTGCGGACATCGCACACTTGCACAGTGTGCGGTGCATGCACATTGGCAACTTGTATGGGAAGGGCCAAGATCTGGCCGATGGGTGCATCGATGGCTCTGGTGGATATGGAGAAGCGGAGCCGGGTAGGTGTGATAAGGTAGTCCAGTCGTAAGGCGCGAGCCATCCGCAATGTGATGGTGGTATGGGTGGCACCGGTGTCCACGATGGCGACAAATTTACAGCCACAGACCCAGACGTGGCACCATGCCTCGTGGACTTCAGCGGGTGTCGTTGGACCGAGATCAGCGGTGTAGGCGCCCACGTGCATGACGCGCGGCAGGCATTCTCCCGGACACGCGAGTGTGCTGTAGCGACGGCATGGATCACCATGCTTTCACCTGTATCATGGGTGAAGGTGCATGAGAGTGGATGCCGGTGGGAGAGAGAGAGGGGTTCATAGAGGAGAAGAGGTTCTGGAGACGCCCCGCAAACGCAGGCGAGTGGAGGAGGAAATCAACAACAGAAAGGGGATGGCGAGTATCAAGGAGAGGGGAGGCAGAGGATGCGGGAGACAGTATCGGATGGGCGGTTGTAGCCGTTGTGGAAGAGGGGGTCCGGCGTGATTGTTGTAGTGAAGAGTGGGAGGGAGATGTGGTGCGATTTCCTTGAGCATCCAGACGCGCATGGTGGGATTAAACGGTGGGCAAGCTGGTACCCAGTGGGATGGAGGGCTGGAAGAGTCTCCATGGCGCCGAGGAGCTCAGCTAGTTCTATTTCTGACAGGAGTTGATATACAGCTGTAGATTCCTCATCCATGAACTCTTGAACAATGCCCTCCTACTGAGGTTCAGTGTTCGCTGGGAGAAGAGCATCTGTGGAGGGGTCCAGGACGTCTTCCCGTGGATCCGCGGAGTAAGGCCAGCCTTCGCGAGGGAGGCGGCTGAGAACATCCGCGTGTCGACTGGCGAGTGCGGGCTGGTACTTGATCTTTAAGTTATAGCCTTGGAGGAGGAGGGTCCATTTGGCCAGGATGCCCTCATGGTTATGTGTTGTGAGGGGCCATTACAACGCTTGGTGATCGGTCAGGACCGTGAAAGGCTTGCCGTTCTTGATGTAGTCGCGGAAGTGCTGAAGCGCCCATAACAGAGCCAAACACTCGCCCTTCATTGGAAGATAGTTCCGCTCACCCTCCGCATGGGCGCGACTGGCATACGGAATCACCCGCTGGACTAGTTCCTGGACCGATTGTGACAGTATGGCCGTGGCCGTCGCGGAACCAGTCCTTAGTGATGGAGAAGGGAAGGTTGAAATCAGGAAACTCGAGCATGGGCGCGGTAACCAGGCGATGCTTGATTTCCGCCCAGGCGACGGCACACTCCGGCGTTCACTCAAATAGGATGTCCTGATGGGTCAGCTGCTGCAGTGGGCGGATAATGCAGGCGTGGTCACGCACGAACTTGCTGTAGAAAGAGACAAAGCCAAGAAAGATTTTGACATGTCCCGCAATAGTGGGCTGGCGCCACTCTTGTACGGTCACCGCTATTTTTGCGGGATCGGTCTGAATACCACCCAGCACTTATGACGAACCCCATAAATTTTATCTTCGCGGAACTGATGGAACACTTGGTGGCCTTCAGCTTGAGGTTGGCAGCGCGGAGNGATGGGTCAGCTGCTGCAGTGGGCGGATAATGCAGGCGTGGTCACGCACGAACTTGCTGTAGAAAGAGACAAAGCCAAGAAAGATTTTGACATGTCCCGCAATAGTGGGCTGGCGCCACTCTTGTACGGTCACCGCTATTTTTGCGGGATCGGTCTGAATACCACCCAGCACTTATGACGAACCCCATAAATTTTATCTTCGCGGAACTGATGGAACACTTGGTGGCCTTCAGCTTGAGGTTGGCAGCGCGGAGAGCCGAGAAGACGGCGGAGAGGGAAGCGAAGAGGTCAGCAAAACTGTGGGTCGCGACCATGATGTTGTCGATGTAGCAGCTCACATTGGGAATGCCGTGGAGAGTGGAGTCCATGACGCGCTGGAATGTGGCACTAGCATTGCGAAGACCAAAGGACAAACGGGTAAAGGCGTAGAGTCCCTCAGGAGTGACAAAAGCCGTCTTGACGATGGAGTCGGGGTGCATGGGGACGGCGTGGAAGGCCGCCTTGACGTTGAGTTTCACGAACCATCCGCACCCTTGCTGGCGCTCCTGGATGTCAACAATCAATGGCATGGGGTAGGCGTCTTCTTCCGTGATGTGGTTGAGGTCACGGAAGTCCACACAAAAGCGTTTGGATCCGTCCGGTTTGCCGACAATAACCAGGTTTGTTTGCCAGGGGCTCACAATGAGGACTATTACACCTTGCGCCTTCAGCTCCACGAGGCCTTTGTTAATGATCTGCTCTTGGTCAGGGAGGATCCGGCGGACTTTCTGCTTGACCACGGTAGCCGCGCCGGTGTTAATGACATGGAAAGCATCGACGGTCCCTAAGGGTGTCCCCGCGCCAGTAAAGATATCGGCGTATGAGTCCAGCAGTTCCCACAAGTCCTGCGTTTGGTGGGCTGAAAGGCGAGGGTGCAGAATATGATCCCATCGTGGGAGCGAGGATGGCCGTTGGTTGCGGATGGGGTAGAAGTCATCATCGTCAGCCAACGGGAAGCCTTGGCCAAACGCCTGCTCGCTTTGCTGCCAGAGTCCTAAGAGGCTGGCACGCACCCCTGGTTCCGCGTGGTCCATGGAAAGTTCATGCCATTTCCTAACAGGGATCTGTTCCGTCTTAGGGGTGACCTCCACAGGGAATTAGCTGCGGTGGGAACCCAGGCGTGCATCTTCCTGTGCCACATCGGAGAGGGAAAAGGGTGAGTCACCGGTTACTGGCACCGTTTTTTGATCTCCAAGAGTAATGAGGGCGTATTCCTTCGTACCGGTGGTGGAGGTGAGTTGCATGACACCCAGTGAGAACACGAGATTGCCTTGCCGCGGAGGGAGATAGTCAATGCCCAGGAGGACGGCATATGTCCGGGCCTGTGTGACTTGGACATCCATAGGTTCGTGAAGAGAACCCACCTGCATGGGCAGGCCCCGGACTTCTCCGTCCCCATAATCCATTATCTCCCGCGGAATTGCTGAACAGCCAGCGCGTTGGGGGGATGCGGTCTGTCCATCTGACGAGGCACAGGACGCGAAGCACAACGGTGGTGTGGGTTGCCCCTATGTCGATGATAGCGAGGAACTTGCGGCCGTAGATCCAAATCACACAGCAGGCAACTTCGTAATGGCGGTCATCACAGCGAGGTGATTCTAGAGGTTGTGGTGCCCAGCCCCAATCCATCTCCTCCGTGGTCAGTTCTGGTAGCGCCTCCGTCACGACTCGTTGGGTATTCTGAGTGCCTTGCGGCAGAGTGGTTCAGGTGAGGGAGATGCCGACGGTCTGGATACGACGGTTGGGCCAGGTGAATTCCTCCTTGAGCCGCGTAGCCAGCTGGGGATGCAGTCGGAGAAAATCAAAGAAGTGCACAGAGGCGATAGGAGTGGTGAAGAGTTTATCTACCGGATCTGTGGACACTGTCGTAGACGGAGGAGCATGGTTGGGCACCGACAAGGTATTGGCGGCGGCAAAGACTTTCATAGGTATGGGATCCGCAGTTCATCTCTTTTCCGGAGGTCGCACGGAACGGGCAGTAACGGCCTCTTGTAGTCGGGCCTCAGCAGCTTCTGCCCGTCGCCGCAAATCGCTCTATAGTTGGGCAGCCTTCTGCAGGTCCCATCCGCGGAGCTTGAGTCGAAGGGCTCGGGTAACAAGCTCCGTTTCCTCAGGTTTAGGTGTCATCTCCGTGGTTTTGTCCTCCGCCATCGGCAGGCCCAGTTTTACGTTGCGGGCACCGGCCGCAGGGTTGGGCAGAGGGTTTGGCAAGATACCTTGGCCTATCCCTTGGGTCACCTGGTTCTGTCCTGTGGGGGGCGGAGGCGGTTACTGCTGCTGCTGCTGTTGTTTTCGCTGTTGCTGCTATTGCTGGCTTGGCCACGTCTGGTTATAGTACTGCTGCCACTACTGGACCATGGGATCCTAGGAGACTGGGTCAGAGCGCGGAGCCGCTTGTCATTCACGTGGGCAATCGCGAGCAATGTGCTCCAGGCTCTGGCACGTGTAGCAGGCTCGTGGCTTCTGCTGCTGCAGGGGCAGGGCGTGGAAAGGGGAAGGGTCATGGACCGCTGTCTGGTGAAAATAGATGTGGCATCCCGCACCGCGTCCTGGAGGGAATGATAGTGGTCCGCGATAAAGAGGCAGCTGATTTCATCAAGAGGCGTAAAGATGAGACTTTGCAGCAAGACCCATAGCGGCAGACCCTCTCCCTGTGGGCTTTTGGCCACCGAAGCCCATGTCAAAAACTGGTCTAGAAATCTACGGATATAGTCATCTTTGCGCATGACCTCCTTTTCAATCTTCCGCATCGCTTCCTCCTTTGTCAAGTGCTTGAAGCGCTCAACAAGGGCATAGCCAAAGTCCTCAAAAGAAGCGAAAGGTGCCTGCGCGTAGTACCAGTCAGCTGCAGCCCCCTGGAGATGAAGATCTCTGGTGGCGAGGCAGAGGTCAGGCGGAATTTGGCCGATGCTAGCATAGAGGGTGATTTGTTTGAGCCAGACCCATGGGTCCTCCTCCGCGGCATCCTTGAATGAGTCCAACCTGTCAATAGTATGTGAAATAGCACAATACAGCACCAAAACTGGGACATTTCAGCACTTTCCTATAATGTCCTCCACCGGAGAAAATGGAAATACCCTAAGCGACGAGTTGAATCCCAAGCAAGCGAGAGCGAAGCTGGCGGCAATGAGGAGCGCTACCAGTGGCGGGCTTATCGGTAGCCGTCAAATGTTGGTTGTCGGAATTAGCGTGAGCGGCTCAACGGAAGGACTGCACCTCGGACCTCGCACCACGACAAAGCGGGAAGCGCGTTGTGAAAAGCACAGCGGATGGATCCGCTACACCAAGATGGCGGCGCAAATTCGCAAGGCGACTCTAGGCACAGTAGCAGGAGCTGTAGCAGCAGCGCGGCTGCGGCTATACCACTCCTACAAGCCTCCATAGTATAGGACCTTAGGCCAGTACCGTAGATCAGACCCCTAGGACTACTTAACCGTCATGTACCTACATGTTCTGTTTAGACCAAGAAGATTGTTCTATGGTTCACCTCTCTTGCACTGCCCGCCTTCGGGCTGTGGCATATCTTCCCGTCGTTCTGCTCTTTGCTTCAGCTCTGCCAGTGCTGAGCCCGCGCCTCCGTGCCCTCTGGGCGCACTCCATTACCTCCGTTTCCTCAACTCTGTTCACTCGCTGCCCGCTCTCAGGTGCTGAGACTTGTCCCGCTCGCAGCTCGCACCTTGGATGCTGTGGCTTCCACTCATCGCAAGCAGTCCTCCATCCGTCATCATCACCCTGATTGCTCAAGGCCCGGGCTTTGCCCTGCCTCCAGTCCGTTCGATCATCCCATGCCGTTGCTGGACCACCCTCTGGTGTTGTAACACGCTGACCTGGCCTGCTTGCGTCCTCATGCTATGGCTCGCCTTCTCGGCTCGCCACTCTCAAGGTGCTGCGTCCTCACTGTATCGTTTGCAACCTCCGCTATCCTCTACTTTTGCCTTCAGTGCCCGTGCATCAGCACTGCGCCCAATCATATCAATGTTGCCCTTTGTTTCTCAATGCTCGTCCTTCGGACGGCACCCACACATCTCAGTAGGTTCTCCTTCATCCTCGGCAGTAGCGTCAAATCCTCATCCTTCCTACATTCTACTAATACAACCGTGGGATATTGGCGGGTTCAGAGCGGATATACTGCAGCTGCGGAACGGTGCTGTGGTTAGTCGTCAATGTAGTCACAGCACGTGGGGGCGGAATGGTTGCGGAAGGGACCGCGGAGTATCCCGTTGGGGGGTTTAGCATCTGGGGCTGTCCCGCGAGCATAGGAAAGCCTGGCTGTACAGGTGGGGGAAGCATGTACCAAGATAGAGATGCTGATGCAGTAGCAGTGTAAGGTGTGGAGAAGAATGCCGTCCCAAGGGGCGGAGCCTGAATTCCGGACTCTGATGGCATCATCTGTGGTACCCAATACGGTTGGTTGACAGGAATCGCCGCCACAGAAAAGGGCTGGACCGTCCCCGCAGCGGGTTGTGTTCCATGTGTCTGTTGTCGCAATAGGTGCGGATGGCCCTGCGTTGTTGGAGGTGGATGTGGCATCGGCGGTGGTGCTCCTGCGGGCACGGTTCCAATCATTTGCTGATGGGGAATTCGTTGCTAGACAACCGTTGGCGGCTACGGTGGTGTGCCGGCCACAAGCATCGAGAGTGTCATTCCCCCTTGTGCCATGCCTCCGGAGTGCTCGTGCTGTGTCGCCAACAGGGGTGGGGCGGAATGCTGGATTGTAGCGTTCATCTGTGCCATACCCCCAACCGTCTACTGTTGATGGGTTGATGGTTGAGTTTGCGCTGCTGGTGCTTGCGTCGGGGCTCCTTGGGTAACGCACGCAACCTGAGTCCCTGGCTGCGTCATTCCCGCATGGTGCTGAACCGACATTCTTGCTTGTGGCACAGGCTGCCAAGGTTGTTAGGTGAGTGGTCCCGGTGCCGGAGGTGTTCCTGCTTGCACCGTGCTGGTTACCGCCTGGGATGGTTGCACCTGCTGCTGTGGCAGTGTGCTTGGTATGGCCTTTGAGGGTGCTCCCATCAATGGTGCACTCATGCTCAGCTGCGGAGGCTTCTGCTATAGTGCTGGGCCGGACATGTATGGTTGCGTCAGCCCTCCTGCCTGGGCGATTCCCGGAGACTGTTGCAGCAAGTGCATTGGCGGTTGAGAGGGTGTAGCAGGTTCCACAGTCATCGCTCCCGCGGGCACGGGAGACTGACTCGCTGGTGGCTCGTTCACTGACAACAGCGCGCATCCCTGTGTTTGTGGGAGCCCCGGCACTCCTAGCAGCTCGACTCCTAGGTGGAACGCTGGTGGGGTCGTCTGCTGCTGCAGTAATCCCGTTGCAGGTCGTCCCATTGCCATATTTCACGGGACCGTCTCTACCACCTGCCACGGTAGGGTAGAGTCCAGAGACATCCCAAGTGCGGAATCCAGTGGTTCCTTCTGCTACAACTCCATTACTGGCTGTTGGCCGTCTACCGCTGGGTTGTCGGTGGTTTCCACTTCCTTGGGGTTCTGTGATAACGGTTGTGGATGCGTTGTCGAGGATGCGTGGTGTGCTGTCATTCCGCCAGCCACCATCGACTGCGGCCCGCCACGACGTTGGTAGACCAATCCGCAATAGACTTTGAGTCCGCCACCACCTGAGTGTTGCTCCAAGGATGGTTGGGGGTCGGAAAACCACGGTAGCGCCGCAGTCGCGGTTCCCTGTCCCTCCGACTTGTGCTGGGAATGGCTGAGTCCGCGGCTGCCATGGTCGGAAACGGTCTCCACTTCCATATGGTTGCCGAGAGCGTTCATGATGCGATGCCAGTGCAGCTGTTCCAGCCACTCGTTCACCCGTCGATGTTGAACCGATGGATCCGCGCCTGGCGAGGAGCTGATTGGGGTACGGGACACCACCGATGGGGAGTTTCGGGCGTCCTCGTACCTGGTCGCTCGGTGCGGCAAGAAGTACCGCATAGACGACTGCTGCTGCCGTCTCTTGCAATCTTGATGCACAAAACTTGCTGCCGACATCAATGACTGATCTGAAACTCACGTGCAGTTCCGCTAAACGAAGAGCAAGGAACTGTCCACACTCAACGCACCATGACACTGATACCCCCAAATTTGCCGGACCTCTAACTATCTCCGCGTAGATGGAGTTCCGCGTAACCCGTGGATCATGCACTTCTAGCTACTATCACAGTTCTACTTAGGGATATAGGGGAATCACGGGACACCAACCCCTAGCTACTATCATTTCTGAAGACCGAAGGCTTAAATCTCTGTGCAGGAACCTCACTGACGAGTGACACTCCGCGGTCCACTCATTCCCACATGGGAGCCGCCACCGTGTGGCTTCTAGCTCCTCTCCGCGGAACCCGTGTTCCACGGACGTGTGCAAGCAAAGGCACCACCGGCAGTTTACTTCACTCGGACTTTTGGTTCTTCGTGCACACAATTCTGCAGTCCGTGGACAGGATTCCAAGAGTTACAAAAGGCGTAGAGGCAGTGGGACAGTGAGCAACGAGAGCGGTTGGATGTCTTAGATGAATTTGGCAAAGTACATGGAGGCGGAATATTGCTCAGAAAAGCATGCAAGACTGAGTTACACTTGTGCTACTGCTACTGAAGCCCATTTCTACTTGGGACTCCGCACGGGATGTTTACATGCCGTTGGTCTCATCCCACACACACCGTATGCTCTTTCCTCCTACTCGGACTCCACGCGGTGCGGCTACGCACCGCGGGTCTCTTCCTCGGCGACCCGCCCACACACATAATACATCCTCTACTGATCATTTTCTTCATCCGCGGCTCGTGCACACAGTTCTTTGTGTTCTTCCTTGCATCTTCGTCTAGTGCAGTGCGTCTTCAGGGGCTTCTGTGATTGATGCGCGATTGCTCACGCTGATTGGATGTTCTTTCCTTTGATTGCTCAGCCTTTCCACTAACCTATCTGCGCCCTGTCAGTGATTGCACATCTTCCTACGGCTTATCTCTATTCTCCTTGTACCACAGACTTCCCGCCACTGTTTCCCACCTCTTTCCCCCACCACAAGCATCTGAGTCGGGGGAATTGCCGCAGGGAATTGTGCAAACCTGCGGCGAGTCTCCTGTAGACACCCCGGTCCTCATCGCGCCTGGATCCCGCGTTACCCCTCGCTTAACCGCGTCCGCGGGAGCCAGCGTTCCGTGCGCGCATCTTGGCCTGCCCATGCCTATTCCGCGGATGGGCCTTCCCCGCGGAGCTACGGCTGAAGTATGCTTGACAATATGTCACAGACTATGACCAAAGAATTTCACTTCATGTGGTAAACATTGACAACTCACAATAAGAGTCACACATAGTCAGAGGGAGTAACAATGGTTTGGAAACACTAGCTATCAACTAGAAAGCACAAAGACCTTCAATATGTGGTGACACGGCGTGACAACCATGTACTGTGACAAACCAAAGTATGCATATGCCACTAACCATGACTAACAAAATTGCATAGTGTGTGGTAAACATTGAAAACTCATAACACGATTCACAAATGTTCAGAGGGGGAAACAATGGGTTTGGAACACTAGTCATGAACTAACAAATACAAATGTCTTCAACACGTAGTGGCACAGTGTGCCTAGCGTGCACATTGACCACCCAAAAGATGCATACGTCACTGACTATGACCAAAGAAGTTCACTATGTGTGGTCAACATTGACAACTCATAACAAGAGTCACAAATGGTCAGCGGGAGAGAAAATGGTTTGGGAACCCTATGTATCGACTAGAAAGGACAAAGAACTTCAATACTTGGTGGCATAGAGTGGCTACTATGCACATCGAACAACCAAAGTAGGCATATGTCACTGACCATGAGCAAAGAATTTCAGTATGGGTGGTCAATGTTCACAACCCATAACACGAGTCACAAATGGTCAGAGGGGGAAAAAGTGGCTTCGGATTATTAGTTTTCAACTAGCAAGGACAACAACCTTCAATAATTTGTAGCACGGTGTGGCTACCATGCACAATGACCGGTCAAAGTAGGCATATGTACTGCATTTGACCGAAGAAATCCGCTGTGTGTGGTCAACGTTGACAACTGATGATACGAGTTACAAATGGTAAGAGGGGAGAACGATGGTTTGGGAACACCAGGTATCAACTAGCAAGCACAAGGACCTTCAATAAGCAGTGGCACGGTGTGGCTACCATCTACAATGACCAACCAAAGTAGGCATATGTCACTGACCATGACCAAGGAATGTAACTATGTGTGGTCAACTTTGACAACTCATAACACAAGTCACAAATAGTCAGAGGGGGGAAACAATGATTTGTGAATACTAGTTATCGACTTGCAAGTACAAAGTCCTATAACATGTAGTGGCACAGTGTGGCTACCAAGGTATGCACATGTCACTGACCATGACCAAAGAATTTCACTTCATGTGGTCAACGTTGACAGCTCACAACAAGAGTAACTGATATTGAGAGGGGGTAACAATGGCTTGGGAACACTAGCTATCAACTAGAAAGCACAAAGACCTTCAATATGTAGTGACATGACGTGGCAACCATGTACCGTGATAAACCAAAGTAGGCATATGCCACTAACCATGACCAGACGAATTTCACAGTGTGTGGTCAACGTTGAAAACTCATAAGACGAGGCACAATTGGTCAGACGGAGAAACAACGGGTTGGGAACACTAGTTACAGACTAGCAAGTACAAAGATCTTCAACAAGTAGTAGCACGGTGTGGCTAGCGTGCACAGTGACCAACCAAAGGTAACATACGTCACTGACTATGACCAAAGAAAGCCACCATGTGTGGTAAACATTGACAACACATAACACGCGTAAACAATGGTCAGATTGAGAGACAATTATTTGGGAACCCTACGTAGCAACTAGAAAGTACAAATAATTCCAATAAGTAGTGGCACGGTATGGCTAACATGCACACCAAACAGCCAGACTAGGCATATTTCACCGACCATGACCAACGAATTACAAAATGGGTGATCAACATTCACAACACATAACACGAGTCACAAATGATCAGAGGGGCAAACAATGGCTTTGGAATATTAGCTGTCAACTAGCAAGTACAACAACCTCCAATATGTAGTAGCACAGTGTGGCAACCATGCACAATGACCGACGAAAGTAGGCATATGTAGTGCCTTTGACCAAAGAAATCCGCTATGTGTTGTCAACGTTGACAACTCATAATGCGAGTCACAAATGGTCAGAGGGGGGAACGATGGTTTGGGAACACTAGGTATCAACTAGCAAGCACAAGGACCTTCAATATGTAGTGGCACGGTGTGGCTACCATGTACAATGACCAACCAAAGTAGGCATATGTCACTGAACATGACCATATAATGTCAATACGTGTGGTCAACTTTGACAACTCATACCACGAGTCACAAATGGTCAGAGGGGGAAACAATGGTTTGTGAATACAAGTTATCGACTAGCAATTAGAAGGACCATCAATATGTAGTGGCATAGTGTGGCTACCATGCACAGTGACCAACGAAAGTATGCATATGTCACTGACCATGACCAAAGAATTTCACTTCATGTGGTCAATGTTGACAACTCACAACAAGAGTCACATGTTGTCAAAGGGGGTTGCAATGGTTTGGGAACAATAGCTTTCAACTAGAAAGCACAAAGACCTTCAATTTGTAGTGACACGGCGTGGCAACCGTGTACAGTGACAAACCAAAGTAAGCATATGCCACTAACCATGATCAAAAGGATTTCACAGTGTGGTCTACGTTCAAAACTCATAACACGAGTCACAAATGGTCAGAGGGGAAAACAATGGGTTTAGAACACTAGTTGTCAACTAGCAAGTACAAAGAACTTCAACAAGCAGTGGCACGGTTTCGCTAGCGTGCACAGTGACCAACCAAAGGATGCATACATCACTGAGTATTACCAGAGAAGTCCACTATGTGTGGTCAACATTGACAAGTCATAATACGAGTAAAAAATGGTCAGAGGGGGAGGCAAAGAATTGGAAACCGTATGTAGCAACTAGAAAGGACAAATAATCTCAATAAGTAGCAGCATAGTGTGGCTACTATGCACACCGAACAACCAAACTAGGCGTATGTCACTGACCATGAACAAAGAATTTCAATATGGGTGGTCAACGTTCACAACCCATAACACGAGTCACAAATGGTCAGAGGGTGAAAAAATGGTTTCGGAAAATGAGTTTTCAAGTACCAAGTACAACGACCTTCAATAAGTAGTGGCACGATGTGGCTACCATGCACAATGACTGACCAAAGTAGGCATATGTCACTGACCATGACCAAAGAATGTCACTATGTGAGGTCAACTTTGACAACTCATAACACAAGTCACAAATGGTCACAGGGGGAATCAGTGGTTTCTGAATACTAGTTATCGACTAGCAAGTACAAGGACCTTCAATATGTAGTGGCACAGTGTGGCTACCATGCACAATGACCAACCAAAGTATCCATGTCACTGACCATGACCAAAGAATTTCTCTTCATGTGGTCAATGTTCACAACTCACAACAAGAGTCATAGATAGTCAGAGGGGGTAACAATGGATTTGGTACACAACCTATCAACTCTAAAGCACAAAGGCATTCAATACACAGCGACACGGCGTGGCAACCATGTACAGTCACAAACCAAAGTAGGCATATGCCACTAACCATGACCAACAGAATTTCACATTGTGTGGACAACGCTGAAAACTCATAACACGAGTCACAAATGGTCAGAGGGGTAAACAATGGGTTGGGAACACTGGTTATCACTTAGCAAGTACAAAGACCTTCAACAAGTAGTGGCACGGTGGAGCTAGCGTGCACAGTGACCAACCCAAGGATGCATTCATCACTGACTATGACCAAAGAAGTCCACTATGTGTGGTCAACATTGACAGCTCATAACACAAGTCACAAAAGGTCAGAGGGATAGACAATGGTTGGGGAACCCTATGTATCAACTGGAAAGGACAAAGAAGTTCAATACGTAGTGGCACGGTGAGGCTACTATGCACACCAAACAACCAGACTAGGCATATGTCACTGACCATGACCAAAGAATTTCAATATGCGTGGTCAATGTTCACAACCCATAACACGAGTCACAAATGGTCCAAGGGGGAAACAATGGTATCGGAATATTACTTTTCAACTAGCAAGTACAAAGACCTTCAATAAGTAGTAGCACGGTGTGGCTACCATGCACAATGACCGACAGAAGTAGGCATATGTACTGCCTTTGACCAAAGAAATCCGCTGTGTTTCATCAACGTTGACAACTCATAATACAAGTCACAAGTGGCCAGAGGAGGAAACGATGGTTTGGGAACACTGGGTATCAACTACCAAAAACAGGGACAATCAATAAGTAGTGGTATGGTATGGCTACCAAGTACAATGACCGACCAAAGTGGGCATATGTCACTGACCATAACCAAAGAATGTCACTATGTGTGGTCAACATTGACAACTCATAACACGAGTCACAAATGGTGAGAGGGGGAAACAATGGTGTGTGAATACTAGTTATCGACTAGCAAGTTCAAAGACCTTCATTATGTATCGGCACAGTGTGGCTACCATGCACAGTGACCAACCAAAGTATGCATATGTCACTGACCATGACCAAATAATTTCACTTCATGTGGTCAACGTTGACAACTCACAACAATAGTCACAGCTAGTGAGAGGGGGTAATAATGGTCTAGGAACACTAGCTATCAACTAGAAAGCACAAATACCCTCAATACGTAGTGACACGGTGTGGCAACCATGTACAGTGACAAACTAAGGTAGGACTATGCCACTAACCATGACCAAAAGAATTTCACAGTGTGTGGTCAGCGTTGGAAAGTCAAAACCCGTGTCACAAATAGTCAAAGGGGGAAACAATGGGTTGGGAACACAAGTTATCAACTAGAAAGTACAACAACCTTCATAAAGTAGTGGCACGGTGTGGCTAGCATGCACATTGACCAACCAAAGGATGCACATATCACTGACTATGACCAAAGAGGTCCACTATGTGTGGTAAACATTGACAACTCATAACACGAGTCACAAATTGTCAGAGGGAGATACAATGGATTGGAAACCCTACATAGCGACTAGAAAGGACAAAGAACTTCAATGATTAGCGGCACGGTGAGGCTACTATGCACACCGAACAACCAAACTAGCCATACGTCTCTGACCATGACCAAAGAATTTCAATATGGGTGGTCAACGTTCACAACCCATAACACGAGTCACAAATGGTCAGAGGGGGAAACAATGGTTTCGGAATATTACTTTTCAACTAGCAAGTAAAAGGACCTTCAATAAGTAGTAGCATGGTGTGGCTACCATGTACAATGACCGACCAAAGAAAGCATATGTATTGCCTTTGACCAAAGAAATCCGCTAAGTGTTGACAACGTTGACAACTCATAATACGAGTCACAAATGGTCTTATGGGGACGATGGTTTTGGAACACCAGGTGTGAACTAGCAAGCACAAGGACCTTCAATAAGTAGTGGCACGGTGTGGTTGGCATGTACAATAACCAACCAAAGTAGGCATATGTCACTGACCATGACCAAAGATTGTCACTGTGTGGAGAACTTTGACAACTCATAATACAAGTCACAAATGGTCAGAGGGGGAAACAATGGGCTGTGAATACTAGTTATCAACTAGCAAGTACAAAGACCTTCAACATGCAGTGGCACAGTGTGGCTACCATGCACAGTGACAAACCAAAGTATGCATATGTCACTGACCATGACCAAAGAATTTCACTTCATGTGGTCAACGTTGACAACTCACAACAAGAGTCACAGCTAGTGAGAGGGGGTAATGATGGTTTGGGAACACTAGCTATCAAGTAGAAAGCACAAATACCTTCAATACGTAGTGACACGGCGTGGCAACCATGTGCAGTGACAAACCAAAGTAGGAATATGCCACTAGCCATGACCAAAAGAATTTCACAGTGTGTGGTCAACGTTGAAAAGTCAAAACACGAGTCACAAACGGTCAAAGGGGGATACAATGGGTTGGGAACACTAGTTATCAACTAGCAAGTACAACGACCTTCAAAAAGTAGTGGCACGGTGTGGCTAGCGTGCACAGTGACCAACCAAAGGATGCATACGTCACTAACTATGACCAAAGAAGTCCATTATGTGTGGTAAACATTGACGACTCATAACACGAGTCACAAATGGTCAGAGGGAGAGACAATGGATTGGAAACCCTACGTAGTGACTAGAAGCGACACAGAATTTCAGTGATTAGTGGCACGGTGTTGCTACTATGTACACCAAACAACCAAACTAGCCATATGTCACTGACCATGACCAAAGAATTTCAATAAGGGTGGTCAACATTCACAACCCATAACACGAGTCACAAATGGTCAGAGAGGGAAACAATGGTTTCGGAATATTGGTATCCAAGTAGCAAGGAAAACGATCTTCAATAAGTAGAGGCACGGTGTGGCTACCTTGCACAATGACCGACCAAAGTAGGCATATGCATTGCCTTTGACCAGAGAAATCCATTGTGTGTGGTCAACGTTGACAACTCATAATACGAGTCACAAATGGTCAGAGAGGGAAACGATGGTTTGGGAACACCAAGTATCAACTAGCAAGCACACTGACCTTCAATAAGCAGTGGCACGGTGTGGCTACCATCTACAATGGCCAACCAAAGTAGGCATGTTTCACTGACCATGACCAAACAATGTCACCATGTGTGGTCAACTTTGACAACTCATAACACATGTCACAAATGGTCAGAGGGGGGAAACAATGGTTTATGAATACTAGTTATGGACTAGCAATACAAAGACCTTTAATATGTTGTGGCACAGTGTGGCTACCAAAGTATGCATATTTCACTGACCATGACCAAAGAATTTCACTTCATGTGGTCAACGTTGACAACTCACAACAAGAGTCATAGATAGTCAGAGGGGGTAACAATGGTTTGGGAACACTAGCTATCAACTAGAAATCACAAAGACCTTCAATACGTAGTGACACGACGTGCCAACCATGTACAGTGACAAACCAAATTAGGGATATGCCACTAACCATGACCAAAAGAATTTCACAGTGTGCGGTCAATGTTGAACATTCATAACACGAGTCACAAATGGTCATAGGGGTGAACAATGGGTTGGGAACACTGGTTATCAACTAGAAAGTACAAAGACCTTCAACAAGTAGTGGCACAGCGTGGCTAGCGTGTATAGTGACCAACCAAAGGATGCATACGTCACTGACTATGACCAAAGAAGTCCACTATGTGTGGTCAACATTGACAACACATAACACGCATGAAAAATGGTCAGATGGACAGACGGTGATTTGGGAACCCTACGTAGGAACTATAAAGGAAAAATAACTTCAATAAGTAGTGGCACGGTGTGACTACTATGCACACCGAACAGCCAAACTAGGCATATGTCACTGACCATGACCAACGAATTTCAATATGGGTGGTCAACGTTCACAACACATAACACGAGTCACAAATGGTCAAAGGGAAAAACAATGGTTTTGTTTTATTAGCCTTCAACTAGCAAGTACGACCTTCAATAAGTAGTAGCACGGTGTGGCTACCATGCACAATGACCGACCAAATTAGGCATATGTCACTGACCATGACCAAAGAATGTCACTATGTGTGGTCAACTTTGACAACTCATAACACGAGTCACAACTGGTCAGAGGGGGAAACAACGGTTGCGAATACTGGTTATCGACTAGCAAGTACAAAGGCCTTCAATATGCAGTGGGACAGTGTGACTACCTTGCAGAGTAACCAACCTAAGTATGCATATGTCACTGACCATGACCAAATAATTTCACTTCATGTGGTCAAGGATGACAACTCACAACAAGAGTCAAAGATAGTCAAAGGGGGTGACAATGGTTTGGGAACACTAGCTATCAAGTAGAAAGCACAAAGACATTCAACAAGTAGTGGCATGGTGTGGCTAGCGTGCACAGTGACCAACCAAAGGATGCATACGTCACTGACTATGACCAAAGAAGTCCACTATGTGTAGTCAACACTGACAACTCATAACACGAGTCACAAATGGTCAGAGGGAGAAATTGAAAACCCTATGTAGCTAATAGAAAGGACAAATATTTTCAATACGTAGCGGCACGGTGTGGATACCGTGCGCACCGAACAACCAAACTAGGCACATGTCACTGACCATGACTAACGAATTTCAATATGAGTGGTCAATGTTCACAACCCATAACACGAGTCACAAATGGTCAGAGGGGGAAACAATGGTTTTGGAATATTGGCTGTCAACTAGCAAGTACAACGACCTTCAATAAGTAGTAGCACGGCGTGGCAACCATGCATAATGACCGACCAAAGTAGGCATGTATACTGCCTTTGACCAAAGCAATCCGCTGTGTGTTGTCAATGTTGACAACTCATAATACGTGTCACAAATGGTCGGAGGGGGGAACGATGGTTTGGGAGCACCAGGTATCAAGTAGCAAGCACAAGTACATTCAATAAGTAGTAGCACGGTGTGGCTACCATGTACAATGACCAACCAAAGTAGGCATATGTTACTGAACATGACCAAAAAATGTCACTACGTGTGGTCACCTTTGACAACTCATACCACAAGTCACAAATGGTCAGAGGGGGAAACAATGGTTTGTGAAAACTAGTTATCGACAAGCAAGTACAAGGACCTTCAATATGTAGTGGAACAGTGTGGCTACCATGCACAGTGACCAGCCAAAGTATGCATATGTCACTGACCATGACCAAAGAATTTCACTTCATGTGGTCAACGTTGACAACTCACAACAAGAGTCATATATAGTCAGAGGGGATAGCATTGATTTGGGAACACTAGCTATCAACGAGAATGCACAAAGACCTTCAATACGTAGTGATACGACGTGCCAACCATGTACAGTGATAAACCAAAGTAGGGATATGCCATTAACCATGACAAAAAGAATTTCACAGTGTGCGGTCAACGTTGAACATACATAACACGAGTCACAAGTGGTCATGGGGGAAAACAATGGGTTGGGAACACTGGTTATCAACTAGCAAGTTCAAAGACCTTCAACAAGTAGTGGCACGGCGTGGCTAGCGTGCACAGTGACCAACCAAAGGATGCATACGTCACTGACTATGACCAATGTATTGACTAGAAAGGACAAAGAACTTCAATACACGGTGGCATGGTGTGGCTACTATGCACACCGAACAACCAAACTAGGCATATGTCACTAACCATGACCAAATCATTTCAGTATGGTGGTCAACGTTCACACCCCACAACACGAGTCACAACTGGTCAGAGGGGGAAACAATGGTTTCGGAATACTAGTTTTTAACCAGCAAGCACAAGGACCTTCAATAAGTAGTGGCAGGGTGTGGCTACCATGTACAATAACCAACCAAAGTAGGCATATGTCACTGATCATGACCAAATAATGTCACTATGTCTTGTCAACTTTGAAAACTCATAACACGAGTCGCAAATGGTCAGAGGGGGAAACAATGGTATGTGAATACTAGTTATCGACTACCAAGTACAAAGCCCTTCAATATGTAGCGGCACCGTGTGGCTATCATGCATAGTGACCAACCCAAGTATGAATATGTCACTGATCATGACCAAAGAATTCTACTGCATGTGGTCAACGTTGACAACTCACAACAAGAGTCATGGATAGTCAAAGGGGGTAACAATGGTTTGGGAACACTAGTTACCAACTAGAAAGCACAAAGACCTTCAATACGTAGTGACACGGCACGGCAACCATGCAGAGTGACAAACCAAAGTAGGCATTTGCCACTAACCATGACCAAACGAAGTTCACTGTGTGTGGTCAACGTTGAAAACTCATAACACAAGTCAAAAATGGTCAGAGGGGGAAACAATAGGTTGGGAACACAAGCTATCAACTAGCAAGTACAAAGACCTTCAACAAGTAGTGGCACGGTGTGACTAGCGTGCACAGTGACCAGCCAAAGGATGCATTCGTCGCTGACTTTGACCAAAGAAGTCCACTATGTGTGGTCAAAATTGACAACTCATGACACGAGTCACAAATGGTCAGAGGGAGAGACAGTGGTTTGGGAACCCTATGTGTCGACTAGAAAGGACAAAGAACTTCAATAAGCAGTGGTACGGTGTGGCTGCTATGCACACCGAACAATCAAACTAGGCATATGTCACTGACCATGACCAACAAATTTCAAGATGGGAATGATGGTTTGGGAACACCAGGTAGCAAGCACAAAGACCTTCAATAAGTAGTGGCACACGGTGGCTACCATGTACAATAACCAACCAAAGAAGACATATGTCACTGACCATGACCACAGAATGTCAATATGTGTGGTCAACTTTGACAGCTCATAACACGAGTCACAAATGGTCAAAGGGGGAAACAATGGTTCGTGAATACTAGTTGTCGACTAGCAAGTACAAGGACCTTCGATATGTAGTGGCACAGTATGGCTACCATGCACAGTGGCCAACCAAAGTATGCATATATCACTGACCATGACCAAAGAATTTCACTTCATGTGGTCAATGTTGACAACTCACAACAAGAGTCACTCATAGTCAGAGGGGATACCAGTGGTTTGGGAACACTAGCTATCAACTAGAAACACAAAGACCTTCAATACTTAGTGACACGGCGTGGCAACCATGTACAGCAACAAACCAAAGTAGGCATATGCCACTAACCATGACCAAACAAAGTTCACAGTGTGTGGTTAACGTTAAAAACTCATAACACAAGTCACAAATGGTCAGAGGGGGAAACAATGGGTTGGGAACACTAGTAATGAACTAGGAAGAACAAAGACCTTCAACAAGTATTGGCATGGTGTGGCTAGCATGCACAGTGACCAACCAAAGGATGCATACGTCACTGACTATGACCAAAGGAGTAAACTATGTGTGGTCAACATTGACAACTCACAACACGACTCACAAATGGTCATAGGGAGAGGCAATGGATTGGGAACCCTATGTAGCAAATAGAAAGGACATATAACATCAATAAGTAGTGGCACAGTGTGGCTACTATGCACACCGAACAGCCAAACTAGGCATATGCCACTGACCATGACCAAAGAACTTCAATATGGGTGGACAGCGTTCATAACCCATAACACAGGTCCCAAATGGACAGAGGGGGGAACAATGGTTTTGGAATATTTATTTTCAACTAACAAGTACAACGACCTTCAATACATAGTAGCACGGTGTGGCTACCATGCACAATGACCAACCAATGTAGGCATATGTATTGCCTTTGACCAAAGAAATCCGCTGTGTGTGGTCAACATTGACAACTCATACTACGAGTCACAAATGGTCAGAGGGGGGAACAATGGTTTTGGAACACCAGGTATCAACTAGCAAGCACAAGGACCTTCAATGAGTAGTGGCACGATGTAGCTACCATGTACACAGACCAATCAAAGTATGAAAATGTCACTGACCATGACCAAAGAATGTCACTATGTGTGGTCAACTTTGACAACTCATAACACCAGTCACAAATGGCCAGAGGGGGAAACAATGGTTTGGGAACACTAGCTATCAACTTCAATACGCAGTGACATGGCGAGATAACCATGTATAGTGACAAACCAAAGTAGGCATACGCCACTTACCATGACCAAAATAATTTCACAGTGTGTGGTCTAATTTGACTCGTGATAACTCCTGTTATCACGAGTCATTTGTGACTCGTGATAACACGAGTCACAAATGGTCAGAGGGGGAAACAATGCGGTGGGAACACTGGTTGTCAAATAGCAAGTTGAAAGACCTTCAACAAGTACTGGCACGGCGTGGCTAGCGTGCACAGTGACCAACCAAAGGATGCATACGTCACTGACTATGACCAATTAAGTCCACTATGTGTGGTCAACATTGACAACTCATAGCACGAGTGACAAATGGTCAGAGGGAGAGACAATGGTTTGGGAACCCTATGTAAAGACTAGAAAGGACAAAGAACTTCAATACGTGGTGGCACGTTGTGGCTACTATGCACACCAAACAACCAAACTAGGCATATGTCACTAACCACGAACAAAGAATGTCACTATGTGTGGTCAACTTTGACAACTCATAACGCGAGTCACAAATGGTCAGAGGGAGAAACAATGGTTTGTGAATACCAGTTATCGACTAGCAAGTACAAAGACCTCCAAGATGTAGTGGCACAATGTGGCTACCATGCACAGTGACCAACCAAAATATGCATATGTCACTGACCATGACGAAAGAATTTCACTTCATGTGGTCAACGTTGACAACTCACAACAAGAGACACAGATAGACAACGGGGGTAAAAAGGGTTTGGGAACACTAGCTATCAACTAGAGAGCACAAAGACCTTCAATACGTAGTGACACGGCGTGACAACCATGTACAGTTACAAACCAAAGTAGGCATATGCCACTTACCATGAGCAAACTAATTTCACAGTGTGTGGTCAACTGTGAAAACTCATATCACGAGTCACAAATGGTCAGAGGGGGAAACAATGGGTTGGGGACTCTAATGATCAACTAGCAAGTACAAAGACATTCAACAAGTAGTGGCACGGTGTGGCTGGCGTGCACAATGACAAATCAAATGATGCATACATCACTAACCATGACCAAATAGGTCCACTATGTGTGGTCAACATTCACAATTAATACCACGAGTCAAAAATGGTCAGAGGGAGAGACAATGGTTTGGGAACCCTATGTATCAACTAGAAAAGACAAAGAGCTTCAATACGTAGTGGCATGCTGAGGCTACTATGCACACTGAACAACCAAACTAGGCATATGTCACTGACCATGACCAAAGAACTTTAATCTGGGTGGTCAATGTTCACAACCCATGACACAAGTCACAAATGGTGAGAGGGGAAAACAGTGGTTTTGCAATGTTAGTTTTCAACGAGCAAGTACAACGACCTTCATTAGTTAGTAGCACGGTGTGGCTACCATGCACAATGACCGACCAGAATAGGCATATGTACTGCCTTTGACCAAACAAATCTACTGTGTGTGGTCAACGTTGACAACTCAGAATACGAGTCACAAATGGTCAGATGGGGGAACGATGGTTTGGGAACACCAGGTATCAACAAGCAAGCACAAGGACCTTCAATGAGTAGTGGCACGATGTGGCTACCATGTACAATGACCAATCAAAGTACGCATATGTCACTGACCATGACCAAAGAATGTCACTATGTGTGGTCAACTTTGACAACTCATAACACGAGTCAAAAAAGGCCAGAGGGGGGAACAATGGTTTGTGAATACGAGTTATTGACTAGCAAGCACAAAGACTGTCAATATGTAGTGGCACAGTGCGGCTACCATGGACGGTGACCAACCAAAGTATGCATATGTCACTGACCATGACCAAAGAGTTTCACTTCATGTGGTCAACGATGACAACTCACAACAAGAGTCTTGCATAGTCAAAGGGAGTTACAATGGGTTGGGAACACTAGCTATTAACTAGAAAAGCAAAGACATTCAATACGTAGTGAAATGGTGAGGCAACCATGTACAGTGACAAACCAAAGTACGCATATGCCACTAACCATGACCAAAATAATTTCATATTGTGTGGTCAACATTGAAAACTCATAACACAAGTCACAAATGGCCAGAGGGGGAACAATGGGTTCGTAACACTACTAATCAGCTAGCAAGTACAAAGACCTTCAACAAGTAGTAGCACGGTGAGGCTAGCGTGCACAGTGACCAACCAAATGATGCATAGGTCACTGACTATGACCAAAGAAGTCCACTATGTATGGTCAACATTGACAACTTATAACATGAGTCGCAAATGGTCAGAGGGAGAGACAATAGTTTGGGAACCCTATGTATCGACTAGAAAGGACAAAGAACTTCAATACGAGGTGGCACGGTGTGGCTACTGTGCACACCAAACACCCAAACTAGGCATATATCACTGACCATGACCACAGACTTTCAATATGGGTGGTCAACGTTGAAAACCCAAAACACGTGTCACAAATGGTCAGATGAAGAAACGATGGTTTTGAAATGTTAATTTTCAACTAGCAAAGACAAAGACCTCCAATAATTGTGTGTGGTCAACGTTGACAACTCACACTACGAGTTACAAATGGTCAGATGGGGGAACGATGATTTGGGAACACTAGGTATCAACTAGCAAGCACAAGGACCTTCAATAAGCAGTGGCAAGGTGTGGCTACCATGTACAATGACCAACCAAAGTACGCATATGTCACTGACCATGACCAAACAATGTCACTATGTGTGGTCAACTTTGACAACTCATAACACGAGTCACAAATGGTCAGAGGGGAAAACAAGAGTTTGTGAATACTAGTTATTGACTAGCAAGTACAAAGACCTTCAATATGTAGTGGCACAGTGTGGCTACCATGCACAGTGACCAAACAAATTATGCATATGTCACTGACCATGACCAAAAAATTTCACTTCATGTGGTCAAAGTTGACAACTCACAACAATAGCCACAGATAGTCACAGGGGGTAACAATGGTTTAGGAATACTAGATATCAACTAGAAAGCACAAAGACCTCCAATACATAGTGACACGGCGTGGCAACCATGTACAGTGAAAAATCAAAGTAGGTATATGCCACTAACCATGACCAACATAATTTCACAGTGTGCGGTCAACGTTGAAAACTCATAACACGAGTCACAAATGGTCAGAGGGGGAAACAATGGATTGGGAACACTAGTTATCAACTAGCAAGTACAAAGACCTTCAACAAGTAGTGGCTTTGTGTGGCTAGTGTGCACAGTGACCAAGCAAAGGATGCATACATCACTGACTATGACCAAAGAAGTCCGCTATGTGTGGTCAACATTGACAACTCATAACAAGAGTCACAAGTGGTCAGAGGGAGAGACAATGGTTTGGGAACCCTATGTTTGGACTAGAAAGGACAAAGAACTTCAATCCGTGGTGGCATGGTGTGGCTACTATGCACACTGAACAACCAAACTAGGCATCTGTCACTGACCATGACCAACGAATTTCAGTATGGGTGGTCAACGTTCACAACCCATAACACGGGTCACAAATGGTCAGAGGGGGAAACAATGGTTTCGGAATATTACTTTTCAACTAGCAAGGACAGCGACCTTCAATTATTAGTAGCACGGTGTGCCTACCATGCACAATGACCGACCAAAGTAGGCATATGTTTTACCTTTGACCAAAGGAATCCACCGTGTGTGGTCAAAGTTGACAACTCATAATACGAGTCA
The DNA here is from genome assembly GCA_023375785.1 of Penium margaritaceum. Lineage (NCBI taxonomy): Eukaryota > Viridiplantae > Streptophyta > Zygnematophyceae > Desmidiales > Peniaceae > Penium > Penium margaritaceum. Next base: position 57,427 of record SZWC01001955.1, on the reverse strand, counting down.
CAAATGGTCAGAGGGGGGAACGGTGATTTGGGAACACCAGGTATCAACTAGCAAGCACAAGGACCTTCAATTAGTAGTGGCACGGTGTGGCTACCATGTACAGTGACCAACCAAATGAGGCATATGTCACTGACCATGACCAAGGAATGTCACTATGTGTGGTCAACTTTGACAACTCGTAACACGAGTCACCGATGGTCAGAGGGGGAAACAATGGTTTGTGAATACTAGTCATTGACTAGCAAGTACAAATACCTTCAAGATGTAGTGGCACAGTGTGGCTACCATGCACAGTGACCAACCAAAGTATGCATATGTCACTGACCATGACCAAAGAATTTCACTTTGTGAGGTCAACGTTGACAACTCATAACACGAGTCACAAATGGTCAGAGGGGGAAACAATGGTTTGTGAATACTAGTCATTGACTAGCAAGTACAAATACCTTCAAGATGTAGTGGCACAGTGTGGCTACCATGCACAGTGACCAACCAAAGTATGCATATGTCACTGACCATGACCAAAGAATTTCACTTTGTGAGGTCAACGTTGACTACTCACAACAAGAGTCACTGATAGTCAAATGGGGTAACAATGGTTTGGGAACACTAGCCATCGACTGAAAAACACAAAGACCTCCAATACGTAGTGACAAGGCGTGGCAACCATGTACAGTGACAAACCAAAGTAGGCATATGCCAATAACCATGACCAAACAAATTTCACAATGTGTGGTGAACATTGAAAACGCATAACACGAGTCACAAATGGTCAGAGGGGGAAACAATGGGTTACGAACACGGGTTATTCGACTAGCAAGTACAAAGACCTTCAACAAGTAGTGGCACGGTGTAGCTAGCGTGCAGAGTGACCAACCAAAGAATGCATTCATCACTAACTATGACCAAAGAAGTCCACTATGTGTGGTCAACATTGACAGCTCATAACACGAGTCACAAAAGGTTAGAGGGAGAGACAATGGTCGGGGAACCCTATGTACCGACTAGAAAGGACAAAGAGGTTCAATACGTAGTGGCACGGTGAGGCTACTATGCACACCAAACAACCAGACTAGGCATATGTCACTGCCCATAACCAAAGAATTTCAATATGGGTGGTCAACGTTCACAACCCATAACACGAGTCACAAATGGTCAGAGGGTGGAACAATGGTTTCGGAATATGACTTTTCAACTAGCAAGTACAAAGACCTTCAATAAGTAGTAGCATGGTGTGGCTACCATGCACAATGACCGGCCAAAGTAGGCATATGTACTGCCTTTGACCAAAGAAATCCGCTGAGTGTCGTCAACGCTGACAACTCATAATACGAGTCAAACATGATCAGAGGGGGAAACGATGGTTTGGGAACATCGGGTATCAACTAGCAAAACCAAGGACCTTCAATAAGTAGTGGCATGGTGCGGCTACCATGTACAATGACCAACCAAAGTGGGCATATGTCACTGGCCATGACCAAAGAATGTCACTATGTGTGGTCAACTTTGACAACTCATAACACGAGTCACAAATGGTCAGAGGGGGAAACAATGGTTTGTGAATACTAGTTATTGACTAGCAAGTACAAAGACCTTCAATATGTATCGGCAAAGTGTGGCTACTATGCACGGTGACCAACCAAAGTATGCATATGTCATTGACCATGACCACAGAATTTCACTTCATGTGGTCA
>SZWC01001955.1:38800-55628 GCA_023375785.1 Penium margaritaceum | reverse complement strand
TCACAGCTAGTGAGAGGGGGTAATAATGGTCTGGGAACACTAGCTATCAACTAGAAAGCACAAATACCTTCAATACGTAGTGACACGGCGTGGCAACCATGTACAGTGACAAACCAAAGTAGTAATATGCCACTAACCATGACCAAAAGAATTTCACAATGTGTGGTCAACATTGAAACGTCAAAACACGAGTCACAAATGGTCAAAGGGGGAAACAAAGGGTGGGGAACACTAGTAATCAACTAGAAAGTACAAGGATCTTCAACAAGTAGTGGCACGGTGTGGCTATCGTGCACATTGACCAACCAAAGGATGCATACGTCACTGATTATGTCCAAAGAAGTCCACTTTGTGTGGTGAACATTGACAACTCATAACAAGTCACAAATGGTCAGAGGGAGATGCAATGGATTGGGAACCCTACATAGTGACCAGAAAGGACAAAGAACTTCAATGATTAGTGGCACGGTGTGGCTACTATACACACCGGACAACCAAACTAGCCATGTGTCACTGACCATGACCAAAGAATTTCATTATGGGTGGTCAACGTTCACAACCCATAACACAAGTCACAAATGGTCAGAGAGGGAAACAATGGTTTCAGAATATTACTCTTCAACTAGCAAGCACAAGGACCTTCAATAAGTAGTGGCACGGTGTGGCTACCGTGTACAATGACCAACCAAAGTAGGCATATGTCACTGACCATGACCAAAGAATGTCACTATCTGTGGTCAACCTTGACAACTCATAACACGAGTCACAAATGGTCAGAGGGGGAAACAATGGCTTGTCAATACTACTTGTCGGTTGGCAAGTACAAAGACCGTCAATATGTAGTGGCACAACGTGGCTACCATGCATAGTGACCAACAAAAGCATGGATATGTCACTGACCATGACCAATGATTTCACTTCATGTGGTCAACGCTGACAACTCACAACAAGAGTCACACATAGTCAAAGGGGGTAACAATGGTTTGGGAACAGTAGCTATCAAGTAGAGAGCACAAAGACCTACAATACGTAGTGACATGGCGTGGCAACCATGTACAGTGACAGACCAAAATAGGCATATGCCAATAACCATGACCAAAAGAATTTCACAGTGTGTGGTCAACGTTGAAAACTCATAACACGAGTCGCAAATGGTCAGAGGGGGGAAACAATGGGTCCAGAGCACTAGTTCTCAACTAGCAAGTACAAAGACCTTCAACAAGTAGTGGCACGGTGTGGCTGGCGTGTACAGTGACCAACCAAAGGATGCACACATCACTGACTATGACCAAAAGAAGTCCACTATGTGTGGTCAACATTGACAACTCATAATACGAGTCACAAATGGTCAGAGGGAGAGAAAATGGTTTGGGAACCCTATGTATCGACTAAAAAGGACAAAGAACTTCAATACGTTGTGCCACGGTGTGGCTACCATGCATACCGAACAACCTAAATAGGCATATGTCACTGACCATGACCAACTAATTTCAATATGAATGGTCAACGTTCACAACCCATAACACAAGTCACAAATGGTCAGAGGGGGAAACAAAGGTTTTGGAATATTAATTTTCAACTATCAAGTACAACTAACTTCAATACGTAGTAGCACGGTGTGGCTATCATGCACAATGACCAACCACAGTAGGCATATGTACTGCCTTTGACCAAAGAAATCCGCAGTGTGTGGTCAATATTGACATCCCATAACACGAGTCACAAATGGTCTGAAAGAAACAATGGTTTGGGAACACCAGGTACCAACTAGCAAGAACAAGGACCTTCAATAAGTAGTGCCACGGTGTGGCTATCATGTACAATGACCAACCAAAGTAGGCATGTGTCACTGAGCATGACCAAAGAATGTCACTATGTGTGGTCAACTTTGACAACTCATAAAGCGAGCCACAAATGATCAAAGGGGCAAACAATGGTTTGTGAATCTTAGTTATCGACTAGCAAGTACAAATATTTTCAATTTGTAGTGGCACAGCGAGGCTACCATGCACAGTGACCAACCAAAGTATGCATATGTCACTGGCCATGACCAAAGAACTTCACTTCATGTGGTCAACGCTGAAATCTCACAACTAGAGTCACAGATAGTCAAAGGGGGAAACAATGGTTTGGGAATACTAGCTATCAGCTAGAAATCACAAAGACCTTCAATACGCAGTGACACGGCGTGGCAACCATGACCAGTGACAAACCAAAGTAGGCATATGCCACTAACCATGACCAAAAGAGTTTCACAGTGTGTGGTCAATATTGAAAACAAATAACACGAGTCACAAATGGTTAGAGGGGGAAACAATGGATTGGGAACACTAGTTATCAACTAGAAAGTACAAATACATTCAACAGGTAGTGGCACGGTGTGGCTAGCATGCACAGTGACCAACCAAAGGATTCATACGTCACTGACTATGACCAAAGAATTCCACTATGTGTGGTCAACATTGACAACTCATAACAAGTATCAAAAATTGTCGGAGGGAGAGACAATGGTTTGGGAACCATATGTAGCGACTAGAAAGGACCGAGAACTTCAATAAGTAGTGCCACGGTGTGGCTATCATGCACACTGAACAACCAAACTAGGCATATGTCACTGACCATGACCAACGAATTTCAATATGGGTGGTCAATGTTCACATCCCATACCACGAGTAACATGTGGTCAAAGGGGGAAACAATGGTTTCAGAATGTTAGTTTTCAACTAGCAAGTACAACGACCTTCAATAAGTAGTAGCACGGTGTGGCTACCATGCACAATGACCGACCAAAGTAGGTATACGTACTGCCTTTGACCAACAAAATCCGCTGTGTGTGGTCAACGTTGACAACTCATAAGACAAGTCACAAATGCTCAGAGGGGGAGGCGATGGTTTGGAAACACCAGGTGTCAATTAGCAAGCACACAGACCTTCAATAAGTAGTGGCACGGTGTGGCTACCATGTACAATAACCAACCAAAGTAGGCATAAGCCACTGACCATGACGAAAGAATGTCACTGCGTGTGGTCAACATTGACAACTCATAACACGAGTCACAAATGGTCAAAGGGGGAAACAATGGTTTGTGAATACTAGTTATTGACTAGCAAGTACGAAGACCTTCAATATGTAGTGGCACAGTGTGGCTATCATGCACAGTGACCAACCAACGTATGCATATGTCACTGACCATGACCAAAGAATTTCACTTCACGTGGTCAACGTTGACAACTCACAACAAGAGTCACAGATAGTGACAGGGGGTAACAATGCTTTGGGAACACTGGCTATCAACTATAAAGCACAAAGACCTTCAATACGTAGTGACACGGCGTGGTAACCATTTACAGTGACAAACCAAAGTAGGCATATGCCACTAACCATGACCAAAAGAATTTCACAGTGTGTGGTCAATGTTGAAAACTCATAACCCGAGTCACAAATGGTTAGAGGGGGAAGTAATGGCTTGGGAACACTAGTTATCAACTAGCAAGTACAGAGATATTCAACAGGTAGTGGCACGGTGTGGCTAGCGTGCATAGTGACAAACCAAAGGATACATTCGTCGCTGACTATGACCAAATAAGTCCACTATGTGTGGTCAACATTGACAACTCATAACACGAGTCACAAATGGTCAGAGGGAAAGACAATAGTTTGGGAACCATATGTAGCGACTAGAAAGAACACAGAACTTTGGTAAGTAGTGGCACGGTGTGGCTACTATGCACACCAAACAACCAAACTAGGCATATGCCACTGACCATGACCAAAAAAGTTCAAGATGGGTGGTCAACGTTCACAACCCATAACACGAGTCACAAATGGTCAGAGGGGGAAACAATGGTTTTGGAACATTAGTTTTCAACTAGCAAGTACAACGACCTTCAAACATTAGTGGCACTGTGTGGCTACCATGCACAATGACTGACCAAAGTAGGCATATGTACGGACTTTGACCAAAGAAATCTGCAGTGTGTGGACAACGTTAACAGCTCATAATACGAGTCGCAAATGGTCAGAGGGGGGACAATGGTTGGATAACACCATATATCAACTAGCAAGCACAAGGACCTTCAATAAGTAGTGGCACGGTGTGGCTACCATGTACAATGACCACCAAAGTAGGCATATGTCACAGACCATGACCAAAGAATGTCACTGCGTGTGCTCAACTTTCACAGCTCATAATACGAGTCACAATTGGTCATAGGGGGAAACAATGGTTTGCGAATACTAGTTATCGACTAGCAAGTACAAAGACGTACAATCTGCAGTGGCACAACGTGGCTACCATGCACAGTGACCAACCAAAGTATGCATTTGTCACTGACCATGACCAAATAATTTCACTTCACGTGGTCAACATTGACAACTCACAACAAGAGTCACAGATAGTGAGAGGGGGTAACAATGGCTTGGGAACACTAGCTATAACCTAGAAAGCACAAAGACCTTCAATACGCAGTGACACGACATGACAACCATGTACACTGACAAACCAAAGTAGGCATATGCCACTAACCATGACCAAAAAGAGTTTCACAGTGTGTGGTCAACGTTAAAAACTCATAACACAAGTCACAGATGGTCAGATGGAGAAATAAAGGGTTGTGAACACTAGTTATCAACCAGCAAGTACAAAGACATTCAACAAGTAGTTGCACGGTGTGGATAGCGTGCGCAGTGACCAACCAAAGGATGCATACGTCACTGACTATGACCAAAGAAGTCCACTACGTGTGGTCAACATTGACAACTCATAACATAAGTCACAAATGGTCAAAGGAAGAGACAATGGATAAGGAACCACATGTAGCGACTAGGAAGGACAACTAACTTCAATAAGTAGTGGCCCGGTGTGGCTACTATGCACACCGAACAACCAAACTAGACATATGTCACTGACCATGACCAAAGAATTTCAATATGGGTGGTCAACGTTCACAACCGATAACATGATTCGCAAATGGTCAGAGGGTGAAACAATGGTTTTGGAATATTAGTTTTCAACTAGCAAGTACAACGACCTTCAATAAGTAGTTGCACGGTGTGGCTACCATGCACAATGACCGTCCAAAGTAGGCATATGTACTGCCTTTGACCAAAGCGATCTGCTGTGTGTGGTCAACTTTGACAACTCGTGATACGCGTCACTAATGGTCACATGGGGGGACGATGGTTTGGGAACACCAGGTATCAACTAGCAAGCACAAGAACCTTCAATAAGTAGTGGCACGGTGTGGCTACCATGTACAATGACCAACCAAAGTAGGCATATGTCACTGACCATGACAAAAGAATGTGACTATGTGTGGTCAATTTCGACAACTCATAACACGAGTCACAAATGGTCAGAGGAGGAAGCAATGGTTTGTGAATACTAGTTGTCGACTGGCTAGTACAAAGACCGTCAATATGTAGTGACACAGTGTGGCTACCATGCACAGGGACCAATCAAAAAATGCATGTGTCACTGACCATGACCAAAGATTTCACTTCATGTGGTCAACATTGACAACTCACAACAAGATTCACACACAGTCAACGGGGGAAACAATGGTTTGGGAAGACTAGCTATCAACTAGAAAGCACAAAGACCTTCAATACGTAGTGACAATGCGTGGCAACCATGTACAGTGACAAACCAAAGGAGGCATATGCCACTACCCATGACCAACAGAATTTCACAGTGTGTGGTCAACGGTGAGATTCCATAACACGAGTCAAAAATGGTCAGAGGGGGGAAACTATGGGTTGGAAGCACTAGTTTTTAACTAGCAAGTACAAATACCTTCAACAAGTAGTGGCACGGTGTGGCTAGCGTGCACAATGACCAACCAAAGAATGCATATGACCAAAGAAGTCCACTATGTGTGGTCAACATTGACAACTCATAACACGAGTCACAAATGGTCAGAGGGAGAGACAGTGGTTTGGGAACCTTGTGTATCGACTATAAAGGACAACGAACTTCAATAAGTAGTGACACGGTGTGGCTACTATGCACACCGAACAACCAAACTAGGCATATGTCACAGACCGTGACCAAATAATTTCAATATGGGTGGTCAACGTTCACAACCCATAACACGAGTCACAAATGGTCAGAGGGAGAAACAATGGTTTTGAAATATTTGTTTTCATATTGCAAGGACAACGACCTTCAATAAGTAGTAGCACAGTGTGGCTACCATGCACAATGACCAACCAAAGTAGGCATATGTACTGCACTTGACCAAAGAAATCCGCTGTGTGTACTCAACATTGACAACTCAGGATACGTGTCACAAATGGTCAGAGGGGGGAACGATGGTTTGGGAACACCAGGTATCAACTAGCAAGCACAAGGACCTTCAATAAGTAGTGGCACGGTGTGGCTACCATGTACAATGACCAACCAACGTAGGCATATGTCACAGACCATGACCAAAGAATGTCATTATGTGTGGTCAACTTTGACAACTCATAACACGAGTCACAAATGGTCAGAGGGGGAAACAATGATTAGTGAATGCTAGTTATCGACTAGCAAGTACGAAGACCTTCAATATGCAGTGGCATAGTGTGGCTACCATGCACAGTGACAAACCAAAGTATGCATATGTCACTGACCATGACCGAAGAATTCACCTCATGTGGTCAACGTTGACAACTCAAAACAAGAGTCACACATAGTCAACGGGGGTAACAATGGTTTGGGAACACTAGCTATCAACTAGAAAGCACAAAGACGATCAATACTTAGTGACACGGCGTGGCAACCATGTATGCTGACAAACCAAAGTAGGCATATGCCACTAACCATGACCAAAAGAATTTCACAGTGTGTGGTCAACGTTGAAAACTCATAACAAGAGTCACAAATGGTCAGATGGGGAAACAATGGGCTGGGAACACTTATCGTCAACTAGCAAGTAGAAAGACCTTCATCAAGTAGCTGTGCGGTGTGGCTAGCATGCACAGTAACCAACCAAAGGATGCATATGTCACTGACTATGACCAGTTAAGTCCGCTATGTGTGGTCAACATTGACAACTCATAACACGAGTCACAAATGGTCAGAGGGAGAGACAATGGATTGGGAACCATATGTAGCGACTAGGAAGGACAAAGAGCTTCAATAAGTAGTGGCACGGTGTGGCTACTATGCACACCGAACAACCAAACTAGGCATATGTCACTGACCATGACCAAAGAATTTCAACATGGGGTCAACGTTCACAACCCATAACAAGAGTCACAAATGGTCAGAGAGTGCAATAATGGTTTCGGAATACTAGTTTTCAACTAGCAAGTACAACGACCTTCAATAAGTAGTAGCACGGTGTTGTTACCATGCAGAATGACCGACCAAAGTAGGCATATGTACTGCCTTGGACCAAATAGATCCGTTCTGTGTGGTCGACGTCGACAACTCATGATACGAGTCACAAATGGTCACAGGGGGGAATGATGGTTTGGGAACACCAGGTATCAACTAGCAAGCACAAGGACTATTTATCGACTAGCAAGTACAAAGACCTTCAATATGTAGTGACATAGTGTGGCTACCATGCACAGTAACCAACCAAAGCATGCATATGCCACTGTCCATTACCAAAGAATTTCACTTCATGTGGTCAACGTTGACAGCTCACAACAAGAGTCACACACTGTCAGAGGGGGTAACAATGGTTTGGGAACACTAGCTGTCAACTAGAAAGCACACACTCCTTCAAAACGTAGTGACACGGCGTGGCAACCATGTACAGTGACAAACCAAAGTATGCATATACCAATAACCATGACCAGCAGAATTTCACAGTGGGTGGTCAATGTTGAAAACTCATAACACGAGTCACAAATGGTCGGAGGGGAAAACAATGGATTGGGAACACAAGTTATCAACTAGCAAGTACAAAGATTGTCAATATGTAGTGGCACAGTGTGGCTACCATGCACAGTGACCAACCAAAGTATGCATAGGTCACTGACCATGACCAAATAATTTCACTTCATGTGGTCAACGTTGACAGCTCACAACAAGAGTCACAGATAATCAGAGGGGGTAACAATGGTTTGGAAACACTAGCTATCAACTAGAAAGCACAAAGACCTTCAATACATAGTGACACGGCGTGGCAACCATGTACCGTGACAAACCAAAGTAGGCATATGCCACTAACCATGACCAACATAATTTCACAGTGTGTTGTCAATGTTGAATACTCATAACACGAGTCACAAATGGTCAGAGGGGGAAACAATTTGTTGGGAACACAAGTTATCAACTAGCAAGTACAAAGCCCTTAAACAAGTAGTGGCACGGTGTGGCTAACGTGCACAGTGACCAACCAGAGGATGCATACGTCACTGACTATGACCAAAGAAGTCCAATATGTGTGGTCAACATTGACAACTCGTAACACGAGACACAGATGGTCAGAGGGAGAGATTATGGATTGCAAACCCTATGTATCGACTAGAAAGGACAAAGAACTTCAAGAAGTAGTCGCACGGTGTGGCTACTATGCAGACCGAACAACCGAACTACGCATATGTCACTGACCATGACCAAAGAATTTCAATATGGGTGGTCAACGGTCACAACCCATAACACGAGTCAGAAATGGTCAGAGGGGGAAATAATGGCTTTGGAATATTTGTTTTCAATTAGCAAGTACAACGACCTCCAATAAGTAGTAGCACAATGTGGCTACCATGCACAATTACCAACCAAAGTAGGCATATGTACTGCCTTTGACCAAAGAAATCCGCTGTGTGTGGTCAACGTTGACAACTCAGAATACGAGTCACAAATGGTGAGAGGGGGGAACGATGGTTTGGGAACACCAGGTATCAACTAGCAAGCACAAGGACCTTCAATAAGTAGTGGCACGGTGTAGCTACCATGTACAGTGACCAACAAAAGTAGGCACATGTCACTTACCATGACCAAAGAATGTCACTGTGTATGGTAAACTTTGACGAATCATACATGAGTCACAAATGGTCAGAGGGGGAAACAATGGTTTGTGAATACTAGTTATTGACTAGCAAGTACAAAGACCGTCAATATGTAGTGGCACAGTGTGGCTACCATGCACAATGACCAACCAAAGTATGCATATGTCACTGACCATGACCAAAGAATTTCACTTCATGTTGTCAACATTGACAAGTCACAACAAGAGTCACACAAAGTCAAAGGGGGTAAAAATGGCTTTGGAAGACTAGCTATCAACAAGAAAGCACAAAGACCTTCAATACGTAGTGACATGGTATGGCAACCATGTATAGTGACAAACCAAAGTAGGCATACGCCACTAACCATGACCAAAATGATTTCATAGTGTGTGGTCAACGTTGAAAACCCATAACATGAGTCACAAATGGTCACAGGGGGAAACAATGGATTGGGAATACTAGTTATCAACTAGCAAGTACAAAGACCTTCAACAAGTAGTGGCACAGTGTGGCTAGCATGCATTGTTACCAACCAAATGATCCATACGCCACTGACTATGACCAAAGAAGTCCACTATGTGTGGTTAACATTGACATCTCATCACACAAGTCACAAATGGTCAGAGGGAGATATAATCGATTGGGAACCCTGTGTATCGACTAGAATGGACAAAGAACTTCAATACGTAGTGGCACAGTGTGGCTATTATGCACACCGAACAACCAAACTAGGCATATGTCACTGACCATGACCAAAGAATTCCAGTATGGGTGGTCAACGTTCACAACCCATAACACAAGTCACGAATGGTCAGAAGGGGAAACAATGGTTTTGAACTATTAGTTTTCAACTAGCAAGGACAACGACCTTCAATAATTTGCAGTACGGTGTTGCTACCATGCTCAATGACTAACCAAAGTAGGCATATGTACTGCCTTTGACCAAAGAAATCCGCTGTGTGGTCAACATTGACAGCTCATAATACGAGTCACAAATGGTCAGAGGGGGGAACGCTGGTTTGGGAACACCAGGTTGATGCCCCCATTTTTGCCGCGTCCCTGATTTTTCCGCAGACGGCAACTCTCCGCGGATTTCCGCGGATTACTCCCTTCACTACTACAAGTTTACTACAAGTGATCAGCAAGACACGGTTGCCACCCCCAGGCTAGAGGCTACTCCGCGGACCACGAGTTTGGGACTGATGTGCATACACCTTAATGAGAAGTGACACTGCGCGAGCCACTAGAGTACGGCAACCCACAATGGAAAACCCCCGACTATCAGCTATTCTGCGGACCACAGTTCTAGGCTTCTGCGCAGGCACCTCACCGATGAGTGATGCTCCGCGTTCCACTTCCCACACGGGAGTCCACCACCTCGTGGCGTCCGACTCCTCTCCGCGGAACCCCGTTCCGCGGACGTGTGCAAGCAAGGGACACCGCCGGCAGCCCACCTCACTCGGACTTTTGGTTCTTCACGCACATACTCCCATAGTCCGCGGACCGGACTCCGAGAGNCGCGAGCCACTAGAGTACGGCAACCCACAATGGAAAACCCCCGACTATCAGCTATTCCGCGGACCACAGTTCTAGGCTTCTGCGCAGGCACCTCACCGATGAGTGATGCTCCGCGTTCCACTTCTTCCCACACGGGAGTCCACCACCTCGTGGCGTCCGACTCCTCTCCGCGGAACCCCGTTCCGCGGACGTGTGCAAGCAAGGGACACCGCCGGCAGCCCACCTCACTCGGACTTTTGGTTCTTCACGCACATACTCCCATAGTCCGCGGACCGGACTCTGAGAGCGATTGAGGGCAAGAGGGCAATGGGCGGAGTACAGGAATGAGAGTAGGCCAATGACTTTGATAAAGTTGATTGCGGAGTACATGGAATAATTCGGAAGGCAAGCAGGTCTAAGTTGCACTTCTGCTTTTGCTAATGAGGCCCTTTTCTACTTTGGATTCCGCATAGCGTGTCTACACGCTGTCGGTCTCGTCCTTCTCACATCATCCTTCTTCCTCCTACTCGGATTCCACGCGGTGCGGCTACGCACCACGGGTCTCGTCCCACACACACTTTTTATTCTGCTGGTCACTTTCTTCATCCCCGGCTCGTACACGCAGGTCTTCGTGTTCTTCATTGAATCTTGGTCTTCCACGATGCGTCTCCCGAGACTCTTCCGTAATTGATGCTTGGTTACTTGTGTTGATTGGTTGTTTTCTCATCTGATTGCTCAATTCCTCCACTGTCCTGCCTGCGCTTCGTCAGTGGTCACGGATCCTGCTTCAGCTTGTCCCTTTTCCCTTTGCACCGCTGCCCCTCCCTTTGCTGCTTCCCGCCTGGCCACAAATTCTTTGGCTGAGAAGAACCGCCGCAGATGAATGTTCGTCTGCGGCGGCCCTTCCACCGGTACCCTGACCCCTGCCTCCCCCGGATCCGCGCTTACCCCTCACTCAACCGCATCCGCGGGACCCAGCATACCATGCGCGAACCCTCTGCCTCCTCAATCCCTATTCCACAGGTCACTTCTTCCGCGGAGCTACGGCAGGATTGTGCGTGATACTGATGCCCCCAACCCCCCTCCCCCTTTTCCGAGACTCTGTCCCAGAGTCTCTCAGCGCGCTTTCTCTTGAAGTACTTGTGGGGCTTGGGGCGAACCCGCTCCTGGCACGGCTTGCAGTATCTTTCCACCGTTCCTCCCCTCCGCTTGAGCTTCACCGCGCACTCATCGTGGACGAATAGCCGGCATCCTTCACACTGCGCTCCGATCGTGGGCGCGCCGACCAAGTTCTTGCATGAGGAGCAGTGTGGTGCGCGCTCGTACTTTTGGCTGCTTGAGCATCGGTATATCCGTTTGCCTTCGCTGCTCCGCCCCACCTCCTTGACATAGGATTCATGTGCCAGGCCTCCACAGTGCTCGCACCGGTAGACTGACCCCTCGAGCCGGCCAAGGCAGTTGTCCCCCGTGCAGAGGCGCTTGTTGGAGAACTTCCATTTCATCCTCCGCGGCTTGTTGCGACAGTTGCTGCAGGTCCAGATGCCCTCCTTCCCGCGTTTGCCACACCGCAGGTGGCACATGGTTCGACACATGCCGCAGGGTTTGCCGAATTCGGTCAGCTCTGTTTCACACCCTTCGCAGAGTGGGGCCAAAGTTTCAGTAGCGTAGGATAGTGAGGCCCCTGCTTCCACGATTTCCGCTCCCACACATCTTTGACACTGTCNCAGGATTCATGTGCCAGGCCTCCACAGTGCTCGCACCGGTAGACTGACCCCTCGAGCCGGCCAAGGCAGTTGTCCCCCGTGCAGAGGCGCTTGTTGGAGAACTTCCATTTCATCCTCCGCGGCTTGTTGCGACAGTTGCTGCAGGTCCAGATGCCCTCCTTCTCGCGTTTGCCACAGCGCAGGTGGCACATGGTTCGACACATGCCGCAGGGTTTGCCGAATTCGGTCAGCTCTGTTTCACACCCTTCGCAGAGTGGGGCCAAAGTTTCAGTAGCGTAGGATAGTGAGGCCCCTGCTTACACGATTTCCGCTACCACACATCTTTGACACTGTCCTGCCCATACCGAGCTACCCGTCACCAAGCAGCTCTGATGAGCCATCCGGCCACACTGGGTGCAGCGCTCCCCTGTGTGGACGGCCTTTATGCAGGTAGGGCAGGTTTCCGCGGCAGGTGCGGGCAGGTCCTGTTCGTCCTCATCCTCCGAATCAACCTCCTCTCCCTCTGCGGTGACACGCATCGGCTTCCGGATCCCGAGCTCGCTCTCGATCTCTTGGCGGCACCTTCGATATTTTTCTGATCTGCTCCGTTCCCCTTTCGCGTTCCGCGGCTGCTCCAGGCACTCGTCGCATATCCGTCGGTGGCATCCTTCACAGTCCTGCACCCGTCTGCCCCAGCGGTGCCCGCATTGAGCACATGTCTGGCGTGCCTTCTCCTTCTGGGCCTGTTCCGCCGCTACCATCCGACCTTCCTCTTACCATTGTCGCATGGTGGCCCCCGTCACTGTACGTGGCCCTTGCCGCATCCCTGCTGCTTCCTCTTCCTCCTCTTCTTCTTCGTCATCGGGATCCCGTCCTCCTCGCGCCTGTCCTCCCCCGGAGCCTGGGCCGGCTCTACCGCCGGAACCAGGGCCGGCTTCGCCGCCTTCTTCCTTTTTCTGCTTTGGTCCCTCCCCTTGGTCTTCACTCATGCACCGCAAACAGGTGCGGTTCCAACCAATGCAGCTCTTGGCCAGCCCCTGATACACGGGCTGGCCACAGGCGCGGCAGACGACTTTTAGGAGCTTTTCCTCGGGCAGGTTCTCCCCACAGACGGCGCAGGGCCCCGTGTAGGCAGCCAGGGCGCGGGGGCTCATGGGGACGTTCTTCCGTGGAGCATCGGTGACCCCTTGTGGGGTTATTTCTCCGCTGCGTGTCTGTTGTGATCTTGACTGCAGCTGTTCTGGTTGCTCCTGTTGTTCCTACAGCTCCAGTAGCTCCTGCTGCTCCCGCTGTTCCTGCTGCTCATGTACCGCGCGTCTTCCTTCCGCGAAGACCTCCTGCACATCAGAGCCGTCTGTTGGTTCCTCCGGAGGTTCCTGACTCCACACTTCCTCCTGCTCCGACACCTGGGTCTCGCACTGCTCCAGCACCTCCTCCGCGTGCCATCCCCTTGATCCCTTGCGCGCCTCTAGTGGAGGGAGTTCTCCGCCCGTACCGGGTATGTGCGTCTACCAGGCCGGGGGTAGCAAAACGAACTCTGTTGCGGGGTAGCTCCGCTCACTGAACCCGTCTGGCCCTTCCAGCCACACTCGTGCCGCGTCCACTACGGCCACGCAATACACCTGCCGCGCCTCTTCTGGTTCACGCCCTGCGCCGGGGAAGGGGCAGAGGTACACCAGGTTTCCTTCCTCAATTACCCCGTGGTTGAGGCGTCGGTTGGCAACATCACATCCGCGCCAAGCCGAGACCGAGGCTTGGAGGCGTGCCTCTGCCCTCACCGCGGCGGTTTTCTGGCATCGCGCCCGGTACCACTCTTGCACTTCCTTGTCCCTTGCCAGCTCCCGCTCCTTCTCTGAGCCTCCATCTTGCTGCTGATCCGGGTTTAGTGGCAGCAGTAGTGGGGGCTGCGGCATGCCAAGTGCCGCGCGCGGAGGCTGCCCAAAGAGGAGGGCATGTGGCGAGAATGTGGTGGCGCGGCTAGGGGTGATGTTGATGAAGTGGGCGGTCTTTTTGAGGGTCTCCTCCCATTTTGTGACCTCCACGGTGGCCACTGCCCGCTCCAGGATCTTGTGCAGCCGCTCGACCTGGCATTGGGATTGAGGTTGGTATCGTCTAGAATGCACAGGCTGCACTCCCCACTCCGCAAGCTCTTTGCGGAACGCCCCTGCAAACTCAGCGCCGTTGTCACTGTGCACCACACGACATCCTCCGAACTTGTAGAACACCTCTTCCCTGATGAAGCGTGCCGCACGCTCCGAGGACATGTCGGGAACGCCCCGCACCCACATGTACTTGGTGAAATGATCCACGGCGGCAATCCAGTGCCGCTCTCCTTAGGCGCGGCGAGGACGAGGTCCGTGGAAGTCAATGATGATATGGTCCAACGGCTCGCCGATGGGGGAGGGTAAGAAGAGCGGCATGTCCCGCGGTGTTATCTTGCGGTGGCGTTCACATGGGGCACAGTGTTGCACCACGTCTTTCACTATTGCCAGGAGGTTTGGTATGTGCAGGATGGGGGTGAGACGCTCCTTGAGTGCCTGGACGTCAGTGTGGTGGTGTTGATGGTATGCTTCGACCACCGCTCGTTGCAATGTGGGTGGGGGCACCCACAAGACCTGTGGCTTGGTCCGCCACAGACGGCCACCCTCCCACGCGTACTGTTCGCAGGTGTGGGCGAGATCGTCCTTCTTCCTCCTGTCATATTCCACCCCCACCCGCGCCCCCAGGGCCTTGTACGCCTTCCCCGCCTCCACCTTTTGCTGTTCTTTGGTTGTGGCGCGGAGCAGGATGTACGCAGCTTGCCAGATCCTCCAGTCCTACGTCTCGGCGGGCTTCTCCTTCACCACCTTTCCCGCGGCGGCTTCTCTCTGCTTCCTCTTCTTCTCCTTTTCCAGCGCCGGCAGCCCCTGCGCCCTCCTCGCATCTTGTTCCGCCTTCATCGTCTGCAAGCGCCATTGGTTTTTCTCGTCGTAAACGGGAGGCTCCCTGTTCCAGCTGTCTGGGGCGGGGATGATGCGCAGAATCCCTACTGCGCGGAGTTCCCCTTCATCCCATTGGCTTCGCAATGTCATTTCGGGCACTGCTCCATGCCGTCGACTTCGTGCTCCGCGGACCTCGCCTGCCCCTGGTTCTGCCTTCTGTTCCGATGCTGCCTCGGGGAGTCGCTGCAGGCCCCGCCCCTTCATGATTGGCTGGTCCTCATTAGGTGAGGGTGACTCGCTGAGTTTGGAGATCACCATCTCGACTGCCTTTTGTTTTGCCGCAGTCACCGTAGCACCTTCTTCAATCCCCTGCTTGTGTTATGGTGTAGCGCCTGCGCTCCCTAGGAGGGGCTGAAGTCGAGCCGGGACCAGTCCGGCCGGCAATAGTACGTTGCGGGATACTGCCAGGAGCAGCTCCATTGCTTGGGCGACGCTCCGCTGGACCTGCGTGAGCTGTTCCAAGTCAACAGGCTGACCAATTCCCGGGGTGGGGCGGGCTTGTTTACTGCATTTGGCGGGGGTGATGGTCGTGGAGCTGTCCTCAATGGTCCGCTTCCCTTTTTCCTTGCGGTGGGATGTTGGTGTAGTCTCCGCTGACGGCGTCTGTTTCTTCGCAACGGAGTCCTTTTGTGGCTCAGCCTCTCGGCTGACTGAAGACGCGTGAACTGGGACCGCCTGCTCCCGGGGAGCTGCGGATGCTGTAGCTCTTCTGGTTGTACGCTGGAGTTTGGCTCTTCTATCGAGCAGAGCCGGGGACAGAGTCTGGTGTGGGGTGTTCTTCCGCGCTCCTCTTCTGGTTGCCGCCGCCTTGGCGTATACGAGCACGTCCTGGGTTCGACCCCCGCTTTCCCCTTGTGCCTCTTCCTGCTGCTCTGTTGCCTGTGCCCCTGCTGCTTGTTTTGACGCGGTCGCCGCCTCCCTTGCATCTGCCGCCTCTGCCTCCAAAGCGGTTTTTGTCTCTTGTCCTGTTGGGTCTTCCACACCTGCTTCGCGTTCCGCGGCCGCAACTACAGCTTACACCACAGCTTCTACCTATTGCGCCACCCTCTGCTCCACTGCAGCTTCTTCCTTCCGCCTCTGTTCTTCTGCCATCTCATGCCAAAGTGTACGCAGCCGCTCCCTCATGCTTGTGAGCTCGGAGGAGTCGCGGAGATACTCTTGCACCTCTTCAGTCTCATTGTGGATGCGGTTCTTTTCCTCGCGACACACGTTGACTGCTTCACGGGCCCAGTGACGTACTGCCTCTTCTGTTAGTGTTGTGCGGGTTCCCTGAATGGATTTCCATAACCCTTCCGCTACCTCGGTCACAGCCCGTTGGCGCGTGGCGTTGTCTTCAGTCAGCTGCCAGGCTTTGGCGATAGCGGTGAACCAATGCTCGTGCTGCTGCTCTGCTGCGGAGCTGACTGCCAGTTCTGCCGCGGTGTACTGCAGTCCCCACCTACGGGAGGTGAGCCCGAATAGGTAGCCCCACCTCCAGAGTTCCGCTGTTGCCTTGCGGTCCGGTACTTCCATTGTTCATACCGGCATGCGGGCGGCGTGGTATACCGTGAGTGCCCGGGCGCGCTCCTGGAGTAGATGTACATAGCGGCGTGTGGGATTCGCGGTCTGGTCACGGCGGACCAGGAGCCACCATTCGCGGGCAGCATCCACATTATGGTCAGGTTGTACCGTGTCCAGGAGCGTTGCCACACCCGCCA
>SZWC01001955.1:0-38604 GCA_023375785.1 Penium margaritaceum | reverse complement strand
GCGGTCCGGTACTTCCATTGTTCATACCGGCATGCGGGCGGCGTGGTATACCGTGAGTGCCCGGGCGCGCTCCTGGAGTAGATGTACATAGCGGCGTGTGGGATTCGCGGTCTGGTCACGGCGGACCAGGAGCCACCATTCGCGGGCAGCATCCACATTATGGTCAGGTTGTAACGTGTCCAGGAGCGTTGCCACACCCGCCATGGCCTGCGCTGGATGAAGGTTATGGAGGTCGCCAAGCACCAAAAGGAGACGCTTGGTCCCCGCTGTTTCCAGTAACTGTACCTGTCGCGCTCGCGGCCCCAAGGCGAGGGCGGTCTTGGCCGCTCCCTTCAGTGCCATTTACCAGGCGGGGTTGAAGAAGGAGTCCCCCAAGCTTGCGCGGACTGCCTCCGGGAGCTCGTCGAGTAAGTGGATGATCACGCTGCTTACCACCTCCAGCAGGTAATCCGTCTTGGGATGATCTCCACTGTCCCCAGAGCTGTCCTCCAGACGTGTCTGTGCGCCCTCCATGATTGTGCCGGCACTGAGCAAGGGGCGTAGGGTTCCACGTGAGGCCGGTGGAGAGGAGGAGTGTGCGGTTGGTGCAGATGGGCCGGATGGTGGCGGTGCTCCCGCAGCTGTCATCACCACCGGGGATGCAGCAGGACCAGATGGCGGAGGCGTACTGGGTGACGCTGCCGCTATCGCTGCGGTAAGGCTTGGTGCCGGGGGTGCCCATGGGATGATGGTACGTCTGGTGCCGCGGACTGGCCCGGTGCTGGAAGGCCTCCGGGTAATGCTGCTGCTTCGAATGCCGCTGAGGCTTCCGGTGCCGCGGGGGGACCTGGTACCGGCGAGGCTTCAGATGTCGCCGCCCCTGCTGTTGCCGCAGGAGTTAGGGCTGGAGGGGCTCCAGGTGACGCTACTGCTGCCGCGGACGGGCCTGACGCTGGAGGTGCTGCTGGGGTTGCACCGGATGGTGCTACCGCTGGTGATGCGGACCGTCTTGCACCAGTTGTAACACGGCCCGTGGGCTGTCGTCGGAAGGTCCGTCTGGTGGCATACTCACCCCCCCCCCGTTTGAGGGCGCGGTCCCCACGCCAAAAGGGCGAGCCATTGCGGATGCTGTGCCGCGGGTGGTGCTGGAATTGCAAGTAACACGACGGGTGAACTGAGTGCCAGAAGCGGGCGGCGTGAGAACCATAGGAGAAAGTACGGAGAGTGGTCGACCCAAAGTGAAGAGCGGGGTGAACGATCAAATACCGGCAGCAGAAATGAGACTGAGAATGCCCGCTCTTAGCAATGTATCCGCCTGGCGCGGCGCGAGCCAGTCGGCCGCCAGGAGCATTTCATATGTGCGGACGTCACACACCTGCACAGTGTGCGGTGCATGCACGTTGGCCACCTGGATGGGCAGGGCCTCAATTTGTCCGATGGGTGCATCGATGGCGCCGGTGGAGATGGAGAAGTGGAGTCGAGTGGGCACAATGAGGTGGTCGAGACGCAGGGTGCGGGCCATCCACAGCGCGATGGTAGTATGGGTGGCACCGGTGTCCACGATGGCCACGAACTTGCGGCCACACACCCACACATAACACCATGCCACGTGGATTTCGGCCAGCGTTGGTGGACCGGTGGTCAACGGTGCGGGGGTCCATGTGCATGGTGCTTGGCAGGCATCCTCCCGGATGCGGGAGTGTGCTGTGACGATTGCATGGGCTACCATGCAGACATCTGTATCACGGGTGAGGGTGCAAGAGAGGTGGATGCCGACGGGGGAGAGGGAGGGGTGGTAGGAGGAAAAGAGTGCCTGCAGTCGTTCCGCAGATGCGGGGGAATGAAGAAGGAAGTCGACCAAGGAGAGGGAGTGCCACGTGTCGAGAAGAGGGGAGGCGGTGGGTGGAAGGGTCCTTCGAGAAGAAGCGATGGCCACCGGTGCGGTCGTGGGAGTCCGGCGGGATGATGGCCGAGAGGGGCGAGAGGGAATGTGTGCTGCGACGTCCTCCAATGTCCAGCCGCGGATGGTAGGGTTGAAGCGGCAGGCAAGCTGAAGACCGGTGGCGGCGAGAGCAGGGATGGTCTCCGCGGTGCCCAGGCACTCGGCAGGCTCCAGCTTGGATAGGAGTTGGTATGCGATCGCGGATTCCTCCTCCGTGAATTCACGAGCGACACCCTCCCACTGGGGCTCAGCATCCGCGGGTGGGAAGGCATCTGTGCGGAGAGACTCTTGGAGGTTGTCCTGTAGATCCGTGGGGTGCGGCCAATCCGCACGTGGGAGGCGGCTAAGAGCATCCGCATTGCGGTTAGCGAGCGCGGGCTGATACTTGATCTTCATGTTGTAACCTTGCAAGAGGAGAGCCCACTTGGCCAAGATGCCCTCATGATTTTGCGTCGTGAGCAGCCACTGCAACGCCTGATGATCCGTCNAGGGTCTCCGCGGTGCCCAGGCACTCGGCAGGCTCCAGCTCGGATAGGAGTTGGTATGCGACCGCGGATTCCTCCTCCGTGAATTCACGAGCGACACCCTCCCACTGGGGCTCAGCATCCGCGGGTGGGAAGGCATCTGTGCGGAGAGACTCTTGGAGGTTGTCCTGTAGATCCGTGGGGTGCGGCCAATCCGCACGTGGGAGGCGGCTAAGAGCATCCGCATTGCGGTTAGCGAGCGCGGGCTGATACTTGATCTTCATGTTGTAACCTTGCAAGAGGAGAGCCCACTTGGCCAAGATGCCCTCATGATTTTGCGTCGTGAGCAGCCACTGCAACGCGTGATGATCCGTCAAGACCGTGAAAGGCCTGTCATTCTTGATGTAGTCGCGGAAGTCTTGGAGGGCCCACAACACCGCCAAGCACTCACCCTTCACCGGTGGGTAGTTCCGCTCACCGTCAGTGAGGGCGCGGCTGGCATATGCAATCACCCGCTATATTGGTTCCTGGACCGACTGTGACACGACGGCACCACGGCCTTCCCGCGACCAATCGATTGTGATGGCGAAGGGGAGGTTGAAGTCAGGGAACTCCAACATGGGCGCGGTGACCAAGCGGTGTTTGATTTCTGCTCAAGCAGCCGCACATTTTGGAGTCCACTCGAATGGGACGTCCTGATGGGTCAACTGCTGGAGCGGGCGGATGATGCGTGCGTGGTCGCGGACGAACTTGCGATAGAAGGAGACAAAGCCCAGTAACATCTTAATCTGCCCCGCAGTAGTGGGTTGACGCTATTCCTTGACGACGGCAATTTTTGCAGGGTCAGTTTTAATGTCGTCGGCACTCATGACAAAGCCCAAGAACTCCATCTCCGCAGCACCAATGGAACACTTGGCAGCCTTGAGTTTAAGGTTTGCAGCGCGAAGTGCAGCGAAGACAGCGGAGAGGGAGGAGAAGAGTTCCTCGAAGCTGTGGGCGGCAACCATGATGTCGTCGATGTAGCAGCTCACATTGGGAATGCCGCGGAGGGTAGAATCCATGACGCGCTGGAACGTGGCGCTAGCATTACGGAGACCGAAGGGCATGCGGGTGAAAGCATAGAGGCCTTCAGGGGTGACAAAGGCTGTTTTGACGATGGAGTCCGGATGCATGGGGACGGCGTGGAAGGCTGCTTTGACATCGAGCTTTGCAAACCATCCGCGCCCCTCTTGACGCTCATGTATGTCGACAATCAGCGGCATGGGATGGGCATCTTCATCGGTGACACTATTGAGGTCGCGGAAGTCGACACATAAGCGTTTGGAGCCGTATGGCTTTCCGACGATGACCAAGTTGGCACGCCAGGGGCTGACGATGGGCACGATCACGCCTTGGGCCTTCAATTCCGCGAGACCGTCATTGATGATCTGCTCTTGGTCCGGAAGGATTCGGCGGACCTTCTACTTCACCGCGAGTGCTGATCCGGTGTTGATGATATGAGAGGTGTTGACTGCCCCAAGGTCTGTCGCGGACCCAGCAAAGATATCGGCGAAGGAGTCCAGCAAATCCCGGAAGTCCTGCTTCTGGGATGGTGAGAGACGAGGGTGAAGGATGTGGTCCCATCGCGGTGGCGGAGGTGGCAGTTGCTCACCGATGGGGTAGAAGTCGTCATCCTCGTCCAGGAGAAGGCCTGGGCCGAATGCGTGCTCGCCTTGCTGCCATAGCCCCAGAAGGTTGGCACGCACTCTTGCTTCCGCGTGTTCCGCGGAAACTTCACGCCACTCTTTGACATGAACTTGTTCCGCATCCAGAACATCATCCGCCGATGTCAGGTTGCCCAGGGAACGTGCAGTGGCATCTTCCTGTGCCGCATCAGAGAGGGAGAAGGTTGGAACCTCGGTCACTGGCACTGTAACACGATTGCCCACGGTGATGAGGGCGTAGTTTTTTGTGCCCGTGGCGGATGTGAGTTGTATGACACCCAGGGAAAACAGAAGGTTGCCACATCGTGGAAGGAGATAGTCCATGCCCAGGAGAACATCATAGGTCCGCGCCTGGGTCACTTGGACATCCATTGGCTCATGCAGAGTGCCCACCTGCAGGGGCAAGCCTCGTACTTCGCCATCCCCGTAATCCAGCCCTCCCACGGAGTTACTGAACAGCTGCCTCATTGGGATGACGCGGTCTGTCCATCCAATGAGGCAGAGAACGCGGAGGGCCACCGTAGTGTGAGTAGCCCCGGTGTCAATGATGGCCAGGAATTTGTGGCCACAGATCCAGACCACACAACAGGCCACCTCGTAATGGCGGTCGTCGCGGCGGGGTGGTTCCAGGGGTTGGGGTGCCCACCCCCATTCTATTTCTTCTGTAGTTAATGCAGGTGGCACCTCTGCCACAACGCGTCGGGTGTTCTGAGTGCCATGGGGCGGAGTGGTGCATGCAAGGGAGATTCCCACGGTGAGGAGGCGATGATTGCCGTTGGTGAATTCTTCTCGGAGCCGCGGAGCCAGTCCCGGATGAAGGCAAAGGAAGTCAAAGAAGTTGACAGAGGCAATGGGGGTGGTGAAGAGTTTGTGGACTGGATCAGTGGAATCCGCTGCAGGGGTGGGAATAGGCTGAGATGCAAGTGAGTTGGTCGCAACCGCTACCGCAGGCTTGGGATCAGGTTGGTGGCGCTTCTTTAGGGGTCACATGGAGCGGGCCGTTATGGCCTATTGCAGCCGGGCCTCGGCGACTTCCGCTCGTCGCCGCAGATCGTCCTGCAACTGTGCAGCCTCCTGCAGATCCCACCCACGGAGCTTGATTCGACGGGCACGTGTAATGAGCTCCGTTTCCTCAGGTGTTGGTGCCACCTCGGTGGTCTCATCCTCTGCCATGGGCAATCCTAGCTTCACATTGCGAGCGCCGGCCGCGGGATTTTACTGCGGATTTGGCAGGAGACCTTGACCCGTTCCCTGAGCCGCCTTGTCTTGTCTAGTGGGCGGCGGGTTCAGTGGCTGTAGCTGTTGCTGTGGCTGCTGTGGCTGATGTTACTGCTGTTGGCCGGGCCACGCCTGGTTATAGTACTGCTGCCACTGCTGGACCATAGGATCCTGGGAAGATGGTTCAGGGCGCGGAGCCGCTTGTCTCTTTCGAGAGCAGTCCCGAGCGATGTGTTCCAGGGCTTGGCACGTGTAACAGGCTTTCGGTTTCTGCTGCTGCGGAGGTGGAGCGGGTGAAGATGAGGGTGCGCGGGTATCGGCGCCCTGGTATTGTCGGGTCGACCGTTGCCTGGTGAAGATATCCGTGGCGTCCCGCACCGCGTCTTGCAAGGATGGGTAGCGGTCAGCGATCATGAGACTGCTGATCTCATCCGGAAGAGCGCGGATGAGGTTTTGCAATAGAACCCACAGCGGCAGTCCTTCCCCCTATGGACTCTTGGCCACTAAGGCCCATGTCACTAACTGGTCCAAGAATCTGTGGATGTCGTCGTCCTTGCGCATGACCTCCTTCTCAATCTTCCGCAGTGCCTCTTCCTTTGTCAGATGTTTAAAGCATTCTATGAGGGCATTGCCAAAGTCCTCAAAAGATTGAAAAGGTGCCCGTGCGTTGTACTAGTCCGCTGCTGCTCCCTGAAGGTGGAGTTCCGCGGTGGCAAGGCAGAGGTCGGGCGGAATCCGGCCGATGCTAGCATAGAGGGTGATTTGTTTGAGCCAGACCCAGGGGTCTTCCTCCGGGGTACCTCCGAAAGAGTCCAGCCGGGGAATGTTGGCAGGCTCGGAACGGATGTATTACAGCTGCGGGACGGTGCTGCGGTTAGTCGTCAATGCAGTCACAACATGGGGGGGGGGGCTGCAGGTGGAGTTGCGGAATATCCACTTGTATGGATCGGCATCTGGAGCTGCCCCGCGGGCATGGGAAGACATGCTTGCATGGGAGGGAGAGGCATATACCAGGACGAGGGAGCGGTTGTGGAGGCGGTGTAGGGTGTGGAGAAGAATGCCGTCCCAGGCGGCAGCATCTGGGTTCCCTGCACCGGTGGTGCCGCTGTCTGCGATATCCAGTACATCGGGGCCGGTGGGACCGTGGCCGCGGTGTGGAGAGGAGCTGCAACTCCGGTGCTGGTGGTCGGGTGCGGATTCCCTTGCAGCTGCTGTGGGGGCAGGTACAAATGGCTCTGTGCAGTTTGTTGTGGTATTGGCAGCGAGGCCTGGGGAGGTGCCCCAATTGGCAATGTTCCCACCGGCTGTTGGTGGTGGAGCAACTGGTAGGTGGGCATGTGTGGATGCGGGATCATGTTGGGCGCGATCGTCTGCTGTGTCTGGGTCGTCCACAGGGCTGGCATGGCCGCAGGGGGTCGCGTCGTAGTTGTCAGTTGTGTTCCACATCCAGTCGTCTGCTACTACTGACTCGATGGTTGGGTCCCGGTCAGCAGAGGTTGGACCGTGTTCCCTTGGTGGTTGACTCCACTGCCGGGCTGAGGCACCTGCTGTGGCAACTGCGTGACTGCAGAGGGCCCTGCCATCATCCCCACTTGCCTCGTGAGCTGCGGTGGCATATGCACTGGTTGCTGTGGTCCCGTCGTGGGCGGATGCGACATGGCCGCCGCCTGCATGGTGCTCATTATCATCTGCTGTTGTGTTGGCGTACTTGGCGCAGGTGGCTGCGGGGGTGCCCCAGTTGGCAGGGTGATCGGGTTTGGTTGTGATACAGGGGGCTGTTGCGCCGTACTTGCCTGTCCACTCCCCGTGTGCTGCTGCCGCGGATATCTCGGTAGCCGGACCACTCCAATTGCTTGGAGTTGCGCGGCCGCTTCTGCCGCGGGTGTTCCCATGGTCAGAGGAACCGGACCCACGGGGAGTTGGTTCACTGGTGGCTGGACAACTCCCGATGCTTGCATGGACATAGGCATCCTCATCTGCATGCCTCCTATAGGTTGTGCGGATATGATCTGCTACTGCTGTAATCCGGACACATGTGGTTCCGCGATCAGAGCGCCCGTGATTGCCCTGCCCGGCTGCTGCGGCGGGTTCGTGTCCTGAGGCATCCCCAGGGCGCGGTTTAGGAGTCCCACCCTCTGTTGCTGTGCGGACATCCACTGCTTGTCCGGTGCTGGTACCTCGGGGATCCCTGAATCCTCGGGGCTCAACGGTAAGGGTTGCGGGTGTGTTGGCGGGGGCACGTGCTGCGCCTCTGTTCCGCCAGGGACCTGCTGCTGCTGCCCACCCCGACGCCGACACACCAGTCCGCGGTAGACCTCGAGCTCTCCACCACCGGAGGATTCCTGCAGGGAAGGTGGCGCATCAGAGAACCACTGCGCCCCAAGTGGCACATTTGGCTAGCCCCCCTGGCCGTGTTGATGCTGGGCCGATCCATGGCTGTCGGAACTATGGACACTCTCCACCTCCACGTGTTCGGCCAGCGCATCCATAATGCGGCGCCTGTGCAGCTGCTCCAACCACTCTGTCACTCGTCGGTACTGGATGAGCAGATCTGAGCCTGGTGAGGAGCTGACTGGTGCGCGGGACAACACAAGTGAGGGATCCCGGCTTCCCACGCAGGTCGCGGCCCGTCGTGGCAGGAAGCACCGCGCGAATGACTGCTGCTGCCATCGCCTGGTGTCCTGATGCACGAAGCTGGCCGCCGACATGAACGACTGATGTGAAAGGCACGTGCAGTTCTGCTGGCAAAGAGCAAAGAACTGTCCACGCTCACCGCACCATGACACGGATACCCCCAGTTTTGCCGCGTCCCTAATTTTCCGTGGACGGCAACTCTCCGCGGATTTCCGCGGATGACTCCCTTCACTACTACAAGTTTACTACAAGTGATCAGCAAGACACGGTTGCGACCCCCAGGCTAGAGGCTACTCCGCGGACCACGAGTTTGGGACTGTTGCGCATACACGTTAATAAGAAGTGACACTCCGCGAGCCACTAGAGTACGGCAACCCACAATGGAAAACCCCCGACTATCAGCTATTCCGCAGACCACAGTTCTAGGCTTCTGCGCAGGCACCTCACCAATGAGTGATGCTTCACGTTCCACTTCCCACACGGGAGTCCACCACCTCGTGGCGTCCGACTCCTCTCCGCGGAACCCCGTTCCGCGGACGTGTGCAAGCAAGGGACACCGCCGGCAGCCCACCTCACTCGGACTTTTGGTTCTTGACACACATACTCCCATAGTCCGCGGACCGGACTCCGAGAGTGATTGAGGGCAAGAGGGCAATGGGCGGAGTACAAGAATGAGAGTAGGCCAATGACTTTGATAAAGCTGATTGCGAAGTACATGGAATACTTTGGAAGGCAAGCAGGTCTGAGTTGCACTTGTGCTTTTGCTAATGAGGCCCTTCTCTACTTTGGATTCCGCATAGCGTGTCTACACGCTGTAGGTCTCGTCCTTCTCACATCATCCTTCTTCCTCCTACTCGGATTCCACGCGGTGCGGCTACGCACCGCGGGTCTCGTCCCACAA
This sequence comes from Penium margaritaceum, assembly GCA_023375785.1. Lineage (NCBI taxonomy): Eukaryota > Viridiplantae > Streptophyta > Zygnematophyceae > Desmidiales > Peniaceae > Penium > Penium margaritaceum. Next base: position 29,763 of record SZWC01001955.1, on the reverse strand, counting down.
ACACTGCCTATTCTGCTGGTCACGTTCTTCATCCGCGACTCGTACACGCTGTTCTTTGTGTTCTTCCCTGAATCTTTGTCTTCCACGGTGCGTCTCCCGAGACTCTTCCGTAATTGATGCTTGGTTACTTGTGCTCATTGGTTGTTTTCTCCTCTGATTGCTCAATTCCTCCACTGTCCTGCCTGCGCTTCGTCAATGGTCGTGGATCCTGCTTCAGCTTGTCCCTGTCCCCTTTGCACCGCGGCCCCTTCCTTCGCTGCTTCCCGCCTAGCCACAAATTCTTTGGCTGAGAAGACGTCGCAGACAAATGTTTGTCTGCGGCGGCCCTTCCACCAGTACCCTGACCCCTGCCTCCCCCGGATCCGCGCTTACCCCTCGCTCAACCACATACGCGGGAGCCAGCATACCATGCGCGGACCCTCTGCCTCCTCGATCCCTATTCCGCCGGTCACTTCTTCCGCGGAGCTGCGGCAGGATTGTGCGTGACACAAGTATCAACTAGCAAGCACAAGGACCTTCAATAAGTAGTGGCACGGTGTGGCTACCATGTACAATGACCAACAGAAGTAGGCATATGTCTCTTACCATGACCAAAGTATGTCACTGTGTATGGTCAACTTTGACAACTCATAACACGAGTCACAAATTGTCTGAGGGGGGGAACAATGGTTTGTGAATACTAGTTATTGACTAGCAAGTACAAAGACCGTCAATATGTAGTGGCACAGTGTGGCTACCATGCGCCGTGACCAACCAAAGTATGCATATGTCACTGACCATGACCAAAGAATTTCACTTCATGTGGTCACATTGATAACTCACAACAAGAGTCACACTAAGTCAAAGGGGGTAGTAATGGTTTGGGCACACTAGCTATCAACTAGAAAGCGTAAAGACCTTCAATACGTAGTGACACGGCGTGGCAACCATGTACATTGACAAACCAAAGTAGGCATATGCCACTAACCATGACCAACAGAGTTTCACAGTGTGTGGTCAACGTTGAAACTCACAAAACGAGTCACAAATGGTCAGAGGGGGGAACAATGGTTGGAAATACTAGCTACCAACTAGCAAGTACAAAGATCTTCAACAAGTAGTGGAACACTGTGGCTTGCGTGCACAGTGAACAACCAAAGGATGCATACGTCACTGACTATGACCAAAAAAGTCCACTATGTGTGGTCACCCTTGACAACACAACACGAGTCAAAAATAGTCAGAGGGAGAGACAATGGTTTGGGAACCCTGTGTATTGATTGGAAAGGACAAAGAAATTCAAAACGTAATGGCACGGTGTGGCTACTATGCACACCCAACAACCAAACTAAGCATATGTCACAGACCATGACCAAAGAATTTCAACATGGGTGGTCAGTGTTCACAACCCATAACACGAGTCACAAATGGTGAGAGGGGGAAACGATGGTTTCAAAATATTAGTTTTCAACTAGCAAGGACAATGACCTACAATAAGTAGTAGCACAGTGTGGCTACCATGCACAACGACCAACCAAAGTAGGCATATGTACTGCCTTTGACCAAAGAAATCCGATGTGTGTCGTCAACGTTGACAACTCAAAATACGAGTCACAAATTGTCAGAGGGGGGTACGATGGTTTGGGAATACCAGGTATCAACTAGCAAGCAGAATGACCTTCAATAAGTAGTGGCACGGTGTGGCTACCATGTACAATGACCAACCAACGTACGCATATGTCACTGAACATGACAAAAAAATGTCACTATGTGTGGTGAACTTTGAAAACTTATAACATGAGTCGCAAATGGTCGGAGGGGGGAAACAATGGTTTGTGAATACTAGTTATCGACTAGCAAGTACGAAGACCTTCAATATGAAGTGGCATAGTGTGGCTACCATGCACAGTGACCAACCAAAGTATGCATATGTCACTGAACATGACCAAAGAATTTCACTTCATGTGGTCAACGTTGACAACTCACATTAAGAGTCAAAGATAGTGAGAGGGGGTAACAATGGTTTGGGAATACTAGCTATCAACCAGAAAGCACAAAGACCTTCAATACGTAGTGACACAACGTGGCAACCATGTACAGTGACAAACCAAAGTAGGCATATGCCACTAACCATGACCAAAAGAATTTCAGAGTGTGTGGGCAACGTTGAAAACTCATAACATTTGTCACAAATGGTCAGAGGGGGAAACAATGGGTTGGGAACACTAGTTATAAACTAGCAAGTACAAAGACCTTCAACAAGTAGTGGCACTGTGTGGCTGGCATGCACAGTGACCATCCGAAGGATGCATACGTCACTGACTATGACCAAAGAAGTCCACGATGTGTGGTCAACATTGACAGCTCATAACACGAGTCACAAATGGCCAGAGGGAGAGACAATGGATTGGGAACCATATGTAGAAAATCGGAAGGACAAGGAACTTCAATAAGTAGTGGCACGGTGTGGGTACTGTGCACACCGAACAACCAAACTAGGCATATGTCACTGACCACGACCAAGGAATTTCAATATGGGTGGTCGACGTTCACAACACATAATACGAGTCACAAATGTCAAGAGGGTGAAACAATGGTTTCGGAATATTAGTTTTCAACTAGCAAGTACAACGACATTCAATAAGTAGTAGCACGGTGTGGCTACCATGCACAATGACTGACCAAAGTAGGCATATGTACTGCCTTTGACCAAAGAGATCCGCTGTATGTGGTCAACTTTGACAACTCATAACACGAGTCACAAATGGTCAGAGGAGGAAACAATAGTTTGTGAATACTAGTTATTGACGAGCAAGTACAAAGACCGTCAATATGTAGTAGCACAGTGTGGCTACCATGCACATTGACCAACCAAAGTATGCATGTGTCACGGATCATGACCAAAGACTTCACTTCATGTGGTCAACGTTGACAACTCACAAGAAGAGTCACACGTAGTCAAAGGGGGTAACAATGGTTTGGGAACACTAGCTATCAACTAGAAAGCACAAAGACCTTCAATACTTACTGACGTGGCATGGAAACCATGTACAGTGACAAACCAAAGTAGGCATATGCCACTAGCCATGACCGAAAGAATTTCACAGTGTGTGGCCAACGTTGAAAACTCATAACACAAGTCACAAATAGCCAGAGGGGGAAACAATGGGATGGGACCACTAGTTATCAACTAGCAAGTACAAAGACCTTCAACAAGTAGTGGCACGGTGTTGCTAGCGTGCACAGTGACCAACCAAAGGATGCATACGTCACTGACTATGACCAAAGAAGTCCACTATGTGTGGTCAACATTGACAACTCATAACACGAGTCACAAATGGTCAGAGGGAGAGACGATGGATTGGGAACCCTATGTAGCAACTAGAAAGGACAAAGAACTTCAATAAGTAGTGGCAAGGTGTGGCTACTATGCACACGGAACAACCAAAGTAGGCATGTCACTGACCATGACCAAAGAATTTCAATATGGGTGGTCAACGTTCACAATCCATAACACGAGTCACAAATGGTGAGAGGGGGAAACAATGGTTTCGGAATATTAGTTTTCAACTAGCAAGTACAACAACCTTCAATAAGTACTAGCACGGTGTGGTTACCATGCACAATGACCGTCCAAAGTAGGCATATGCACTGCCTTTGACCAAAGAAATCCGCTCTGTGTGGTCAACGTTGGCAACTCATAATACGAGTCACAAATGGTAAGAGGGGGGAACGATGGTTTGGGAACAGCAGGTATCAACTAGCAAGCACAAGGATCTTCAATAAGTAGTGGCACGGTGTGGCTACCATGTACAATGACCAACCAAAGTAGGCATATGTCACTGACCATGACCAAAGAATGTAACTATGTGTGGACAACTTTGACAACTCATAACACAAGTCACAAATGGTCAGAGGGGGAAACAATGGTTTGTGCATACTAGTTATTGGCAAGCAAGTACAACGACCGTCAATATGTAGTGGCACAGTGTGGCTACCATGCACACTGACCAACCAAAGTATGCATATGTCACTGACCATGACCAAAGATTTCACTCATGTGGTCAACATTGACAACTCTAGTGTTGCTCTCAGGACAACGGACAACGCCACAACGTTGTTAACAACGAGCAACGTTGTAGTCAGCTTCAGTCACAACGTTGTTAGTACACTCATTATGGTGGTTTTAGTGGCAAAAGGGCAGGGCAAGTACCAAGATGAAAATTTTCCAAGTCCTTAATTTGCAAATACATAATTTTATGGCGTTTTTTGACATTTATACATCTCAACACTATAGTATTACCACATTTGCACACTTCCTACCACTTGTGTAATTCTACACTTGAGCATGGTGATGCACACCTCCAAGCATGATGTTATTACATCTCACTTCAGCATGAAGAGCATCAAAATACTTCTAAGTAGACAAAAGCTTTGGCCAACACGTGTACAAGACCAGCAGTCACACCTAGCAAAGATGAACTGATGAGATGGAAAAAGATATATTTTTCATACTTTGCACGTTTGAAGCACATTGCTGACTTCTTCCTGCCACGTACACGCTTAGCATGCTTGTCTGCTGCACTGCCATGCTTGGTTCCTAATGCACTGATGGGTGCCATGGCACCATCAACGACAGGAGGTGCTATTGCAACAGAGGAAGTAGTGCCTGGTGCCAGTGCACTGCCAGTAGCAGCTTGACTGCTTGTAATTTGTGCACTGGTAGATGCCATTGCACTGCCCTCTGTTGCTGCTGGAGTTTGCATAGCTTATGCTTGGATCCCTTCATCATCTTCCGGCGTCCCCGCATCTGCTGCTGCCAGTGTTGCCTTTGTGACCCAGTCTAGCTGCTGGTACCTTGTTGGTCCTCTGAGGCAGCAGTTGGTGTTTCCTCCCCCATGTGCACTCGTCAAGCATGCGGCAACATGGGATTATCCACCATGACACAAACATTTGTACCTTGGCAACTGCTGCAACTGCCTTTGCGTTCTTTGATGCAGTCACGCTCGGCACTGGGTTGAGCATCACATGCCCCCTCTGAAATACATCAATCTCCTTCATCAGGAAGTCATGCTTGTCTGCTGGCACCATTGCGTCTACAACTGCCTGCCATGCCTGCATGGTTGCAGAGTCCAGAGAGAGGTCATTGCCAAGTGCTCAGGATACAAGGGCCTAGCAGCAGCATAGAGCGGGCAGGCCATGTCCTTAGTCCAGCGTGCATTCAGCCCTGTCAGAGCAAACTGCACATGCACCTTGGCTACCTTGGCAGGCTTCCTCCCTTTCTTCACACTCAGTGAACAATCCAGCAAACCCTTGTAGATCTTACCTGCCGTGCGACCCGGCCTGTTTGCCACCTGCAAAGCCCTCACCAAAGGCTCAAGCAAGTCCCGGAGCTGTCGTACCTGCAGCCAGAACACCCGCCGGCGAATCATGCGGCGGGCCTCTTTCTTCCAGGCCTTGAACCCAGCATCCCGCCTGCATCCTATCTGCGTCCACATGTCACTGTCAACCATGGTCTCGAGATTTTCCCTCTGATCCAACAGCCGCTCCACCATGAGAAAAACAGATGCAAACCTGGTCTCACACCGTGGCTCGAGCATATTCCCTCCTGTCCATTCACGAAGCCACGACCGTGGCAGGTCATTGTTCCTCACAAGTGAGACAACCTTCTCACATCTGGAAATGAGAGATGCACCCCACTCGCTTTTGCCGATGTCCTTCATCACCAAGTCGATGTTGTGAGCACAACACCCGTGGAAGAAGAGGCTTGGGTACTTTGCTTCGAGGTCACTGCATGGTTTCTTGTTGAACAAGGTCTTGTTGCAGATCACTGATACCACTCTGCCCACCCCCACCGCCTCTATGGCGGCCTCAATCATGGCTGCAGTGTGATCTGCATCTTGACTTAGGCCACTTGCATCTCTGGAGAAGAGGTGAACTGAACCATGTGCGTTGCAGGCCATGGCACAGTAAATGGGCCGGACCTGGCGGTCGGCCCACTCGTCCACGGTAACAGACGTGCCGTAGATGTCCCAAGCCTGCTTCATGGGAGCATCCAGCTCCTCTAGCTCTTTGTCTAGCTTTGGAGGGAGATGACTGACGACGGTATTGCAGCTTGGTAGCTTGAACTTTGAATTGGTCTTCCTGGCCAACTTCACCACTTCTAGCAGCACACCTTCACGGCAGAATGAGATTGGGAGAGCTCCAATGCACACGAGCTTCACAATGGACAGCTGGCTCTTGTCGTTAAGACCGCGTTCAATGTGCTGGTCCATGGAAGATTGCCGGAAACTGGAGGCCCGCCTGATGTCAAACAGAGGTACCTTGTCGGCTGGGCTGAGTAGAGCTGACACGGCTGGCCAAGGTTGCTCACTGCTGCCAGGCTGGGCATCCTCATCGTCACTGTCCGGTTCCAAGGTCACCCCAGCTGCTGCTGCTATCGTCTGCTTCTCCAGTTTCTCCCACAGCTTGACCCACGCGACGGGCTTGTCTTTGGTACCCCACTCTCGCCTGAGCCCCTTGTACAGAAGTTCTTTGTGCAGCTTCCATCTGGCCGGCGGTGGCTACTCGCGCTCCAGGCCAAGCACGTCTCGGCACGTTGGTGGAACATGGGGCACTTGCCGATGCTACTGTTGTCTCTAGAGAAGTGACCGCGGATGCGGTCGCAGCACCCAGACTTGATGGTGCCGTAGGAAACACACCTCCACCCTGCCTTTGTGGACTTGGACGGGTATGGCTCCCAGTGCTTGCTGAGTTCTTTCGCCAGGTAGTCCCCCAAGACCTGACACTTCCGTGGATTATTCCATCGGGAGGCATCAAATGGCTTGGTGAAAGAGGATGGGTTGGGGGCCTTGATGGTCTTGTCAGATGTTATCTTGGAGATCGCCTCAAGAAGTGCAGCCACTGAGAAAATAAAGAGTGCCAATGCAGGTTCATCTCTGGAGTCACGGGATCAACACTCGAATGGTCCCACAACCGACAACCTGTACGGACCTCGCCAAGACCAAAACCAACGGCCGCACACCGTAACGGCCCAGGCGAGACGCACCTGCGAAGATCATGCCTGCACTCACCACTCCCCTATGCGTACGGCTAGCAAAGCCGAATCGTGGTCTCGAGGCGCTCCTTGCTCTTACACTCGCCCGAGCCGCCATCTCTATACCCGCTTGACGAAGCGCGCTAGGATAGAACTTTCCTATTTGTATTGCTTGTACTTCAGTCTATACTCAATCCATTGGATTCCCCTTCAGGCTCGCCCTTTGGGCTGCCTCCCGTCCCTCTTGCCTTCAATCTCAGCTCAGCGCCTGTGCTCCCGCAGTGCGCCCTCTCAGTTTTGCTAAACGTCACTCATACGTCAGGAACGCTCGCACCTTCAAGGAAGCTTCCCTCTTTTCCTCAAAGTACCGCATCCACTCCCTTCTTGCAAATATCTCAGCGCTCGCACCTTCGGTGCTGCGCCCAGGCCTCTCCTTATCGTCCTGCATCATCATCCGCTTCCGCTCTGTCCTCGTATCGACGTTTCCGCCTTGCTTCTGCTCATGCTTCTGTCCACCATTCAAACGCTCGTCTCCACGACCACGTCCACTCTACGTCAGCACCTGCAATCTTCAGACATGGTATGAGAGCTCAAGTAATACCCCTGGTTACGTCGTACTCGCCGCAATCGGCCGCACCCACTCCTATCAAACTTCTCCGCCTCGAAGAATTGTGGTCGCTAGAAGAACTACAATGGCAGTGCTTCTTCTGACTAAAGGTGTCTTGGCAGCACCACTGCACTTCCTCTTGGTAATTACATGCACGAGGTTCTGCCCCTGAGCTCACTCCATCAGCAAGCAATTTCCGCTCACTTATCATCTCCGCCCTCAGTACACGAGATTATGCCCCTAAACCCAGTTCCATCTTCCCCCCTTAGCAGCATTTCAGCAATCGAAACTCATGCCCAACATCTTGGTGTCTATCTTCACTTTGATCAAAAGCCATCAGCACACTCTCATCGTCGCAGCAAAATATCCTCAAGCATCCTCATCTGTCACCCTCTTTTCGTCACCTCACCGCCAACTCCATCATGGCATCCTCTCTCACTCTGACTGGTCTTCCCAAGCTCACTGAAAAACCGGATGGCACCAGCAACTACAAGCTATGGAGCTACTCAATGTCACTTTTCTTTAGAACACAGAAGGTTGAGGGAGTCACCCTTAGTCATCTGATGACCAACTCGGACACTGGAATCAAACCACCTGAAGCCACTTCCTCCTCCTCAACTGCACGTGCATCAACCACTTCCTGTGGAGACCCCTCCGGTGGATCTGCGTCTCACCCCGTTCCCTCAAATGCCTCTTCCTCCACTGCTCCCATTGCCCCTACTACTACCATGAGCCGCACCTCCTGGGAAGTCGCCAATAACACCGCCCTCATGACCATCATGACCACCTCCTCTCCTGAACTACATGAAGACATCTGCACTCTCAGCGGGAAAACTCACAAAGTATGGAAAGCCCTTGAAGATCACTTCAGCAACAACACCTCCACCGCCTGCGGAATCAAGATCATGTCACTCTTCTCCGTGCCCTTCGCCGCCCATACCAACATGGGCAGTTACATTGTAGCCGTCAGCACCATCGCTCGCGGATCTCAAAGAAATGAAGATTGATCTTCCCCTTGCAGTCGTCTGCACCGACATCATCTCCGGTCTTCCTGTTTAATATGATGTCATCTGCCAAATCTTACTGCAGCTGCCTGTTGATCAACTGACCCTCGCTGTTACCAGCCCCAAACTCATGGCAGCAGAACAGGACTATGTCGCCAAGCAAGCACGCAAGACTACCATTGCCACCAACTCGTTTGAAACCATGGCCGCCACCACTGACAGCCGCATGATCAACGGCTTCCCCGCCTACTCCTACACCATCCGCCACAGTCCATTCAAAGGAACCAAGTGTGGCCGTCGCAACCACCCGCCTCAGGTCTGTGATCATCGCGCTACCAACGAGTTGCTGGATAAGAATCCTGGCAAGTCCTATGGTGAACAACCCAACTGGGCAAAGGAGCGCCGTCAGCGCTACTACAACCAAATGGGAATCTCAAGCTGGCGTTCAACCCCAGCCAACAACATGGAAACTTCATCTTCTCCTGCCATCCCTGCTGCTGTGAATCCTGCTCCTAACAATGCTGTCATGTTAGAAGTAGTCGAGCCCGTGAGTGAGATTGGATCTGAGGAGTATGGTCTTGAGATGTACACCGCGTCCTCCTCTCCTCCTCTCTCCTCTCACTCCTCTCTGTGCAGCTTTGACTCCCTACACATTGCCCTCATCCAGCCCCCGACCACATACTCCACTGCCCGTCACAGCCACTTCCTCTTCATCCACGATCAATACTCACAGCACTGCACTATCCTCTTTTTTCGCACACTGACCGAGACTGTCCCTGCACTTAGGGACTGGTTGAAGCAACAAACCAAACACTTTGACCGACCACCCCGCCTCATCCTCTCCAACACTACTCACGCACCTCTTCACACCTCCCTCACAGGATCCTGCACAACTCACGGAACACTACTGACCGCAGCCCCCGCCCACGGCAAGTTTCTCATCAATTGACTACTACAGGAGGCAGACTACTTCATGAAAACGCATCACATGACGTCACAGCTCTGGACTGCCTGTCTTCCCAGGGTTGTCACTGCCCAAAACTTGCACAGGTCCAAGTATGGCCCGAGTCCAAGACCTGTATGGGTATATGATCAAAATCAGTCGACTTCCTACTGTAAGCCCACACTGCCTCACTACAACTCAACTGAACTCTCCTCCACACTACTGACCAACTGTTCCTTCCCCTTCACTGCACATCCCTCAGCCACTACACTCACTAACAGAACTAAAAAACTACTGCATCGCCTAGGTTTTCTCTCTTCCCTCTACAACCTGGTGCTGAGGCATCCACCACCTGCAAAACCTCCCAAGATCTCTCTGTGCTGCACTCCCACAGAAGTAGGACTTGCAGGCCTACCATTCAAGGCTTGCACCCCTCTCCCGATCTAAGGGGGGTGTCGGAAATCATCTTGGAGATCACCTCAAGGGGAGTAGCCACTTAGAAAATAAAGAGTGGCAATGCAGGTTCATCTCTGGAGTCACAGGATCAACACTCGAACGGTCCCACGACCGACAACCTGTGCGAACCTCGCCAAGACCAAAACCAACGGCCGCACACCATAACGGCCCAGGCCAGACGCACCTGCGAAGATCGTGCTTCCACTCACCACTCCCCTATGCGTACGGCTAGCAAAGCCGAATCGTGGTCTTGAGGTGCTCCTTGCTCTCACACTCGCCCGAGCCGCCATCTCTATGCCCGCTTGACGAAGCGCGCTAGGATAGAACTTTCCTATTTGTATTGCTTGTACTTCAGTCTATAATCAATCCATTGGATTCTCCTTCAGGCTCGCCCTTTGGGCCGCCTCCATTCCCTCTTGCCTTCAATCTCAGCTCAGCACCCGTGCTCCCGCACTGTGCCCTCTCACTTCTGCTAAACGTCACTCATACGTCAGCAACGCCCGCACCTTCAAGGAAGCTTCCGTCCTTTCCTCTAAGTGCTACATCCACTCCCTTCCTGCAAAGATCTCAGCGCTCCCACCTTTGGTGCTGCGCCCAGGCCTCTCCTTATCATCCTACATCATCATCCGCTTCCACTCCGTCCTCGTATCGACGTTTACGCCTTGCTTTTGCTCGTACTTCTGTCCACCATTGAAATGCTCGTCTCCACGACCGCGTCCACTCTACGGCAGTACCTGCAATCTTCTGACAGGTCCGTGCAACACTAAATGCTCCCCTGGAGGGCTGTGAGGATGACGGGGTCTGATGGGTTGCCATCGTGAGACGTCGTTGCACACCAAGTGCCAAACGACACTTGGTGTGCGATGCTGCAGGCGAAGAGAAGGGCATTGACTTACTGCCAACAACGGTCTTTCAGCCCGTCCAGACAACAGGCCGCTTCTATTGACACGCAGGTGATGCAGTGCGGTACATCGCTTCACGGAGAGACGCGACGCTGACGTCGATGATTTCATGACAGCATCGTGGCCGTACACGCTTCACTGATGATCGATGTGGCATCCACAACGGCGATGCATGTCCATCCATTTTCAATAAATCCAAGGATCGTCGGAGTGTACAAACTTAATATTGTGTCCCGTTGAAACCTACGGTTAGCATGAAATATGGACTGCATGGAAGTAGCAATACTTTCACCCAATATGGCAAAGCCCGTTTTCAGATCCTCATAAAAATGTTTAAAAAAATCTTCGTGGATAAAATGAGCGAAACGGCTTAGGGGAGTCTATCTATAGATTGCATTCAATAGGATGCAAGCAGCTACTCGTTTGTTGATTTCACTTCCACCCTTAGCAACCAATACATGGGCTACAACAGCTGACGTGTACCATGCAAGCATACCAGGCATGCAGTGCATGCCACAGCAGCAACTGTAGCAATATCTAACAATTTTGGCACCGAGAATGAGCGAGTGGGCTCCGGGTCGATTTTTCACTCCCTTTGTTTTTCCCGTTTTTTCGAATTGTTAGGGGTGTGTGAGGCAAAATGCCTGTTTTCGGCAACCCGGGGTCACTATTAGCCATACAACACAACATAGCAACAACGTTGTAGAACGTTGCTACGTTGTCGTTGCAGGGCTCCTTCAACGAATAATGAGAGCAACATTGGACAACTCACAACAAGAGTCACACATAGTCAAAGGGGGTAACAATGGTTTGGGAATACTAGCTATCTACTAGAAAGCAAAATGACATTAATTACGTAGTGACATGGCATGGTAACCATGCAGAGTGACAAACCAAAGTAAGCATATGCCAGTAACCATGACCAAAACAATTTCACAGTGTGTTTGTTAACGTTGAAAACTCATAACACAAGTCACAAATGGTCAGAGGGGGAAACAATGGGTTGGGAACACTAGTTATCAACTAGCAATTACAAAGACCTTCAACAAGTAGTGGCACGATGTGACTAGCAAAATGATGCATACCTCACTAACTATGACCAAACAAGTCCACTATGTGTGGTCAACATTGACAACTCATAACACGAGTCACAAATGGTTAGAAGGAGAGACAATGGTTTGCGAACCCAATGTATCAACTAGGAAGGACAAAGAACATCAATACGTGGTGGCACGGTGCGGCTACTATGCACACCGAACAACCAAACTAGGCATATGTCACTGACCATGACAAAAGAAATTCAGTATGGGTGGTCAACATTCACAACCCATAACACGTCAGAAATGGTCAGAGGGGGAAACAATGGTTTCAGAATATTAGTTTTCAGATAGCAAGGACAATGACCTTTAATGATAAGTAGCACAGTGTGGCTACCATGCACACTGGCCGACCAAAGTAGGCATGTGTACTACCTTTCACCAAAGAAATCCGATGAGTGTGGTCAACGTTGACAACTCATAATACAAGTCACAAATGGTCAGAGGGGAGAACAATGGTTTGGAAACACCAGGTATCAACTAGCAAGCACAAGGACCTTCAATAACTAGTGGCACGGTGTGGCTACCATGTACAATGACCAGCCAAAGTAGGCATATGTCACTGACCATGACCAAAGAATGTCACTTTGTGTTGCCAACTTTGACATCTCATAACACGAGTCACAAATGGTCAGATGGGTAAACAATGGTTTGTGAATACTAGTTATTGAATAGCAAGTACAAAGACCTTCAATACGTAGTGGCACAGTGTGGCTACCATGCACAGTGACCAACCAATGTATGCATATGTCACTGACCATGACCAAAGATTTTACTTCATGTGGTCAACATTGACAACTCACAACAAGAGTCACAGAAATTCAGAGGGGGTAATAATGGTTTGGGAACACTAGCTATCAACTAGAAAGCACAAAGACCTCAATACGTAGAGACACGGCGTGGCAACCATGTACAGTGACAAACCAAAGTAGGCATATGCCACTAACCATGACCAACAGAATTTCACAGTGTGTGGTCAACGTTGAAAACTCATAACACGAGTCACAAATGGTCTGAGGGGGAAACAATGGGTTGGGAACACTAGTTATCAACTAGCGAGAACAAAGACCTTCAAAAGAAGTGGCATGGTGTGGCTAGCGTGTATAGTCACCAACCAAAGGATGCATACGTCACTGACTATGACCAAAGAAGTCCACTATGTGCGGTCAACATTGAAAACTGATAACACGAGTCACAAATGGCCAGAGGGAGAAACAATGGATTGCGAACCCTATGTATCGACTAGAAAGGACAAAGAACTTCACTACATAGTGGCACAGTGTGGCTACTATGCACACCGAACAATAAAACTGGGCATATGTCACTGACCATGACCGTAGAATTTCAGTATGGGTGGTCAATGTTCACAACCCATAACACGAGTCACAAATGGTCAGAGAGGGAAACAATGGTTTTGGAATATTAGTTTTCAACTAGCAAGTACAACGACCTTCAATAAGTAGTAGCACGGTGTGGATACCATGCACAATGACCAACCAAAGGAGGCACATGTACTGCCTTTGAACAAAGAAATCCGGTGAGTGTGGTCACCGTTGACAACTCGTAATGCGAATAAAAAATGGTCAAAGGGGGAAATGATGGTTTGGGAACACCAGGTATCAACTAGCAAGGACAAGGACCTTTAATAAGTAGTGGCACGGCGTGGCTACCATGTACAATGACCAACCAAAGAAGGCATATGTCACTTACCATGACCAAAGAGTGTCACTTTGTGTTTTCAACTTTGACAACTCAGAACACGAGTCACAAACGGTCAGAGGGGGAAACAATGGTTTGTGAATGCTAGTTACCGACTAGCAAGTACAAAGACTTTCAAGATGTAGTGGCACAGTGTGGCTACCATGCACAGTTACCAACCAAAGTATGTATACGTCACTCTCCACGACCAAATAATTTCACTTCATGTGGTCAACGTTGACAACTCACAATAAGAGTAACAGATAGTTAGAGGGGGTAACAATTGTTTGGGAACACTAGCTATCAACTACAAATCACAAAGACCTTCAATGGTTTGGGAACCCTATGTATCGACTGTAAAGGACAAAAAACGTCAATAAGTAGTGGCACGGCATGGCTACTATGCACACCGAACAACCAAACTAGGCATGTGTCACCGACCATGACAAAATTATTTTAATATGGGTGGTTAAAAATCACAACCCATAACACGAGTCACAGAGGGTCAGAGGGGAAACCAATGGTTTTGGAATATTAGTTTTCAACTAGCAAGTACAACGACCTTTAATAAGTGGTAGCACGGTGTGGCTACCATGCATAATGACCGAGCAAAGTAGGCATATGTACTGCCTTTCACCAAAGAAATCCGCTGTGTGTGGTCAACGTTGACAACTCATAATGCGAGTCACAAATGGTCAGATGGGGGGAAACAATGGTTTGGGAACACCAGGTATCAACTAGAAAGCACAAGGACCTTCAATAAGTAGTGTCACAATGTGCCTACCATGTACAACGACCAACCAAAGTGGGCAGAGGTCTCTGACCATGACCAAAGAATGTCACTATGTGTGGTCAGCATTGAAAACTCGTAACACGAGTCACAAATGGTCAGAGGGAAACACAATGGTTTGTGAATACTTGTTATCGACTAGCAAGTAAAAAGACCTTGAATATGTAGTGGCACAGTGTGGCTACCATGCACAGTGACGAACCAAAGTATGCATATGTCACTGATCACGACCAAAGAATTTCACTTCATGTGGTCAACATTGAAAACTCACAACAAGAGTCACAGATAGTCTGAGGAGGTAGCAATGGTTTGGGAACACTAGCTATCAACTACAAAGTACAAAGATCTTCAATACGTAGTGACACGGCATGGAAACTATGTACAGTGAGAAACCAAAGTAGGCATGTGCCACTAACCATGACTAAAAGCATTTCACAGTGTGTGGTCAATGTTGAAAACTCATAACACGAGCCACAAATGATCAGAGGGAGAAACAATGGGCTGGTAACACTAGTTATCAACTAGCAAGTACAAAAACCTTCAATAAGTAGTGGCACGGTGTGGCTAGCGTGCACAGTGACCAACCAAAGGATGCATACGTCACTGACTATGACCAAAGAAGTCCACTATGTGTGGCCAACATTGACAACTCATAACACGAGTCACAAATGGTCAGAGGGAGAGACAATGGGTTGGGACCCTATGTATCGACTAGAAAGGACAAAGAACTTCAATACGTAGTGGCACGGTGTGGCTACTATGCACACCGAACAGTGAAACTGGGCATATGTCACTGACCATGACCAATGAATTTCAATATGGGTGGTCAACGTTCACAACCTATAACACGAGTCACAAATGGTGAGAGGGGGAAACAATGGTTTCAGAATATTAGTTTTCAACTAGCAAGTACAACAACATTCAATGAGTAGTAGCACGGCGTGGCTACCATGCACAATGACCGACCAAAGTAGGCATCTGTACTGCCTTTGAACAAAGAAATCCGGTGAGTGTGGTCAACGTTGACAACTCATAATGCGAGTCAAAAATGGTCAGAGGGGGAAACGATGGTTTGGGAACACCAGGTATCAACTAGGAAGCACAAGGACCTTCAATAAGTAGTGGCACGGCGTGGCTACCATGTACAATGATCAACCAAAGTAGGCATATGTCACGGACCATGACCAGAGAATGTCACTTTGTGTCGTCAACTTTGACAACTCAGAATACGAGTCACAAATGGTCAATGGGGGAAACAATGGTTTGTGAATACTAGTTATCGACTAGCAAGTACAAAGTCATTCAATATGAAGTGGCACAGTGTGGCTACCATGCACAGTGACCAACCAAAGTATGCATATGTCACTGAACATGACCAAAGAATTTCACTTCATGTGGTCAACGTTGACAACTCACAACAAGAGTAACAGATAGTCAGAGGGGGTAACAATGGTTTGGGAATACTATCTATCAACTAGAAAGCATAAAGACCTTCAATACGTAGAGACACGGCGTGGCAACCATGTACAGTGACAAACCAAAGTAGGCATATGCCACTCACCATGACCAAAAGCATTTCACAGGCTGTGGTCAACGTTGAAAACTCATAACACGAGTCACATATGGTCAGAGGGGGAAACGATGGGTTAGTAACACTGGTTATTAACTAGCAAGTACAAAGACCTTCAACAACTAGTGGCCCGGTGTGGCTAGCGTGCACAGTGACCAACCAAAGGATGCATACGTCACTGACTATGACCAAAGAAATCCACTATGTGTAGTCAACATTGACAACTCATAACACGAGTCACAAATGGTCAGAGGGAAAGATAATGGTTTGGGAACCCTATGTATTGACTAGAAAGGACAAAGAACTTCCATACGTAGTGGCACGGTGTGGCTACTATGCACACCAGACAATAAAACTGGGCATTTGTCACTGACCATGACCAAAGCATTTCAATATGGGTGGTCAACGTTCACAACCCATAACACGAGTCACAAATGGTCAGAGGGGGAAACAATGGTTTCAGAATACTAGTTTTCAACTAGCAAGTACAACAACCTTCAATGAGTAGTAGCACGGCGTGGCTACCATGCACAATGACCGACCAAAGTAGGCATTTGTACTGCCTTTGAACAAAGAAATCCGGTGAGTGTGGTCAACGTTGAGAACTCAGAATGCGAGTCGAAAATGGTCAGAGCGAGAAACGTTGGTTTGGGAACACCAGGTATCAACTAGGAAGCACAATGACCTTCAATAATTAGTGGCACGGCGTGGCTACCATGTACAATGATCAACCAAAGTAGGCATATGTCACGGACCATGACCAAAGAATGTCACTTTGTGTTGTGTCAACTTTGACAACTCAGAACACGAGTCACAAATGGTCAGCGGGGGAAACAATGGTTTGTGAATACTAGTTATCGACTAGCAAGTACAAAGTAATTCAATATGAAGTGGCACAGTGTGGCTACCATGCACAGTGACCAACCAAAGAATGCATATGTCACTGAACATGACCAAAGAATTTCACTTCATGTGGTCAACGTTGACAACTCACAACAAGAGTAACAGATAGTCAGAGGGGGTAACAATGGTTTGGGAATACTCGCTATCAACTAGAAAGCATAAAGACCTTCAATACGGAGAGACACGGCGTGGCAACCATGTACAGTGTCAAAGCAAAGTAGGCATATGCCACTCACCATGACCAAAAGCATTTCACAGTGTGTGGTCAACGTTGAAAACTCATAACACGAGTCACATATGGTCAGAGGGGGAAACAATGGATTAGTAACACTAGTTATATACTAGCAAGTACAAAGACCTTCAACAACTAGTGGCCCGGTGTGGCTAGCGTGCACAGTGACCAACCAAAGGATGCATACGTCACTGACTATGACCAAAGAAGTCCACTATGTGTGGTCAACATTGACAACTCATAACACGAGTCACAAATGGTCAGAGGGAAAGACAATGGTTTGGGAACCCTATGTATCGACTATAAAGTACAAAGAACTTCCATACGTAGTGGCACGGTGTGGCTACTATGCACACCAAACAATAAAACTGGGCATATGTCACTGACCATGACCAAAGTATTTCAATATGGGTGGTCAACGTTCACAACCCATAACACGAGTCACAAATGGTCAAAGGGGGAAACAATGGTTTCGGAACATTAGTTTTCAACTAGCAAGTACAGCGACCTTCAATAAGTAGTAGCACGGGGTGGCTACCATGCACAATGACCGACCAAACTTGGCATATGTATTGCCTTTGAACAAAGAAATCTGGTGAGAGTTGTCAACGTTGACAACTCATAATGCAAGTCCAAAATGGTCATAGGGGGAAACGATGGTTTGGGAATACCAGGTATCAACTAGCAAGCACAAGGACCTTCAATGAGACGTGGCACGGCATGGCTACCATGTACCAACCAAACTAGGCATATGTCACTGACCATGACCAAAGAATGTAACTTTGTGTTCGCAACTTTGACAACTCAGAACACGAGTCACAACTGGTCAGAGGGGGAAACAATGGTTTGTGAATACTAGTTATTGACTAGCAGGTACAAGGACCTTCAAGATGTAGTGGCACAGTGTGGCTACCATGCACAGTGACCAACCAAAGTATGCATATGTCACTGACCATGACCAAATAATTTCACTTCATGTGGTCAACGTTGACAACTCACAACAAGAGTAACAGCCAGTCAAAGGGGGTAACAATTGTTCGGGAACACTAGCTATCAACTACAAATCACAAAGACCTTCAATGGTTTGGGAACCCTATGTATCGACTGGAAAGGACAAAAAACATCAATAAGTAGTGGCACAGCGTGGCTACTATGCAAGCCGAACAACCAAACTAGGCATATGTCAATGACCATGACCAAATAATTTCAACATGGGTGGTCAAAATTCACAACCCATGACACAAGTCACAGGTCGTCAGAGGCGGAAACAATGGTTTCAGAATACTAGTTTTCAAATAGCAAGTACAACTACCTTGAATAAGTGGTAGCACGGTGTGGCTACCATGCACAATGACCGAGCAAAGTAGGCATATGTACTGCCTTTCACCAAAGAAATCCGCTGTGTGTGGTCAACGTTGACAACTCATAATGTGAGTCACAGATGGTCAGAGGGGGGAAACAATGGTTTGGGAACACCAGGTATCAACTAGAAAGCACAAGGACCTTCAATAAGTAGGGTCACGGTGAATCTACCATGTACAATGACCAACCAAAGTGGGCATATGTCTCTGACCATGAGAAAAGAATGTCACTATGTGTGGTCAGCTTTGAAAACTCATAACACGAGTCACAAATGGTCAGAGGGAAACACAATGGTTTGTGCATACCAGTTATCAACTAGCAAGTACAAAAACCTTAAATATGTAGTGGCACAGTGTGGCTACCATGCACAGTGACCAACCAAAGTATGCACATATCACTGATCACGACCAAAGAATTTCACTTCATGTGGTCAACGTTGAAAACTCACAACAAGAGTCACAGATAGTCAGAGGAGTTAAAATTGTTTTTGGAATACTAGCTATCAACTAAAAAGCACAAATACCTTCAATACGTAGTGACACGGCCTGCAAACCATGTACAGTGACAAACCAAAGTAGGCATATGCCACTAACCATGACCGAAGCATTTCACAGTGTGTAGTCAACGTTGAAAACTCATAACACGAGTCACAAATGGTCAGAGGGGGAAACAATGGGTTGGTAACACTAGTTATCAACTAGCAAGTACAAATACTTTCAACAAGTAGTGGCACGGTGTGGCTAGCATGCACAGTGACCAACCAAAGGATGCATACGTCACTGACTATGACCAAAGAAGTCCAATGTGTGTGGTCAACATAAACAACCCATAACACGAGTCACGAATGGTCAGAGGGAGAGACAATGGTTTGGGAACCCTATGTATCGACTAGAAAGGACAAATAACTTCAATACGTAGTGGCACGGTGTGGCTACTATGCACGTCGAACAATTAAACTGGGCATATGTCACTGACCATGACCAACAAATTTCAATATGGGTGGTCAACATTCACAACCCATAACACGAGTCACAAATGGTCAGAGGGGGAAACAGTGGTTTCGAAATATTAGTTATCAACTAGCAGGTACGACCTTCAATAAGTAGTAGCACCGTGTGGCTACCATGCACAATGACCGTCCAAAGTAGGCATACGTACTGCCTTGACCAAAGACATTGGCTGTGTGTGTCAACGTTGACAACTCATAATACGAGTCACAAATGGTCCGAGGGGGGGACGATGGTTTGGGAACACCAGGTATCAACTAGCAAGCACAAAGACCTTCAATAAGTAGTGGCACTGTGTGGCTACCATGTAAAATGACCAAGCAACGTAGGCATATGTCACTGACCACCCAAAATAATGTCACTATGTGTGGTCAATTTTGCCAACTCATAACACGAGTCACAAATGTTCAGAGGGGGAATCAATGGTCTGTCAATACTAGTTGTCGATTAGCAAGTACAAAGACCGTCTATATGTAGTGGCACAATGTGGCTACCATGCAAAGTGACCAACCAACGTATGCATATGTCACTGACCATGACAAATGATTTCACTTCATGTGGTCAACGTTGATAACTCACAACAAGGTTCACACATAGTCAAAGGGGGTAACAATGGTTTGGGAACACTAGCTGTCAACTAGAAAGCACAAAGACCTTCAATACGTAGTGACATGGTGTGACAACCATGTATAGTGACAACCCAAAGTAGGCATATGCCAGTAACCGTGACCAAACGAATTTCACAGTGTGTGGTCAACGTTGAAAACTCATAACACGAGTTACAAATGGTCAGAGGGGGAAACAATGGGTTGAGAACACTAGTAATCAACTAGCAAGTACAAAGACATTCAACAAGTAGTGGCACGGTGTGGCTAGCGTGTACATTGACCAACCAAAGGATGCATATGTCACTGACTATGATCAAAGAAGTCCACTATGTATGGTTAACATTGAAAACATATAACACGAGTCATAAATGGTCAGAGGGAGAGACAATGGTTTGGGAACCCTATGTATCAAGTAAAAGGACAAAGAACTTCAACACGTGGTGCCACGGTGTGGCTACTATGCATACCGAAAAACCTAACAAGGCATATGTCACTGACCATGACCAAAGAATTTCAATATGGGTGGTCAACGTTCACAACCTATAACACAAGTCACAAATGGTGACATTGGAATATTAGTTTTCAACTAGCAAGTACAACGACATTTAATAAGTAGTAGCACGGTGTGGCTACCATGCACAATGACCGACCAAAGTAGGCATATCTACTGCCTTTGACCAAAGAAATCCGCTGTGTGTGGTCAACATTGATAACTCATAATACAAGTCACAAATGGTCAGAGGGGGAAAGGATGGTTTGGGAATACCAGGTATCAACTAGCGAGCACAGGGACCTCCAATAAGTAATGGCACTGTGTGGCTACCGTGTACAATGACCAACCAAAGTAGGCATATGTCACTGACCATGATAAAAAAATGTCACTATGTGTGGTCAACTTTGACAACTCATAACACGATTCACAAATGGTCAGAGGGGGAAAAATGGTTTGTGAATACTAGTTATTGACTAGCAAGTACAAAGACCGTCAATATGCAGTGGTAGAGCGTGACTACCATGCACAGCGACCAACCAAAGTATGCATATGTCACTGACCATGACCAAAGAATATCACTTAATGTGGTCAAAGTTGACAACTCACAACAAGAGTCACATATAGTCAGAGGGGGTAACAATTGTTCGGGAACACTAGCTATCAACTGGAAAGCACAAAGACCTTTCATACATACTGCCACGGCGTGACAACCATGTACAGTGACAAACAAAAGTAGGCATAAGCCACTAACCATGACCAGAAGAATTTCACAGTGCGTGGTCAACGTTGAAAACTGATAACGCGAGTCAACAATGGTCAAAGGGGGAAACAATGGGTTTGGAACACTAGTTATCAACTAGCAAGTACAAAGACCTTCAACAAGTAGTGGCACGGTATGGCTAGCGTGCACAGTGACCAACCAAAGGATGCATGCGTCACTGACTATGACCAAAGAAGTCCACTATTTGTGGTCAACATTGACAACTTATAACACGAGTCACAAATGGTCAGAGGGAAAGACAATGGATTGGGAACCCTGTGTAGTGACTAGAAAGGACAAAGAACTTCAATATTTTGTGGCACGGTGTGGCTACTATGCCCAACAAACAACCAAACTAGGCATATGTCACTGACCATGACAAAAGAATTTCAATATGGGTGGTCAACGTTCACAACCCATAACACGAGTCACAAATGGTCAGAGGGGGAAACAATGGTTTTGCAATATTAGTTCTAAACTAGCAAGTACAATGACCTTCAATAAGTAGTAGCACGGTGTGGCTTTATGCACAATGATCGACCAAATTAGGCATGTATACTACCTTTGACCAAAGAAATCCGCTGTGTGCGGTCAACGTTGACAACTAGGTGGCAACCAGACGCAACTAGGGTGCAACTAGTGCGCGAGTTGGGCGCAACTAAGGCGTTACTAAGGCGCAACTAGCGTGCAAGTGGGGCACAGGTAGGACGTAAGTAGCTCGCAACTAGGGCATAACTAGTGCGCAAGTAGGGTGCCAGTAGGGCGCAAGTATGGTGCAATAAGGGCGCAAATATGGTGCAACTAGGGCGCAACTAGTGCGCAACTAGGGCGCAACTAGGGCGCAACTAGGGCGCGACTAGGACGCAACTAGGGTGCAACTAGGGTGCAACTAGGGTGCAACTAGGGTGCAACTAGGGCGCAACTATGCCACAACTAGGGCCTAACTATGGCACAACGAGGGCGCAACTAGGGCGCAACTAGGGCGCAACTAGGGCGCAACTAAGGCTCAGCTAGGACGCAACTAGGGCGCAACAAAAACATAACTAGGGCGCAAGTAGGGCACAAGTAGGACGCAACTAGGGCACAACTAGGGTACAACTAAGGCGTAGCTAGTGCCCAACTGAGGCGCAACTAGGGCGCAAGTAGGGCCCAAGTAGGGCGCAAGTAGGGTGCAACTAGTGCGCAACTAGGGCGCAAGTAGGGCGCAAGTAGGGTGCAACAAGTGCGCAACTAGGGCTTTGGTTTATGTGACCCGGCTTTGGTTTCCGTGACATGGCTTTTGTTTCTGTGACCCGGCTTTGGTTTATGTGACCCAGCTTTGGTTTCTGTTACCCGGCTTTCGTTTCTCTGACCTTGCTTTGGTTTCTATGACCCGGCTTTGGTTTGTGTGACCCGGCTTTGCTTTCTGTGACCCGGCTTTGTTTTCCGTGACTCAGCTTTTGTTTCGGTGACCCGGCTTTGGTTTCTGTGACCCGGCTTTGGTTGCTGTGACTCGGCTTTGGTTTCTGTGACCTGGCTTTGGTTTATGTGACCCAGCTTTGGTTTCTGTGACCCGGCTTTGGTTTCTGTGACCCGACATTGATTTCTGTGACCCGGCTTTGGTTTCTGTGACCCGGCTTTGGTTACTGTGACCCAGCTTAGGTTATTGTGATCCGGCTTCGGTTACTGTGATCCAGTTTCAGTTTCTGTGATCCGCCTTTGTTATCCGTGACCCGGCTTTGGTTTTTGTTTCCAGGCTTTGGTTTCTGTGAACCGGCTTTGGTTTGTGTGACCCGGCTCTGGTTTCTGTGATCCGGCTTTCGTTTATGTGACCCAGCTTTGGTTTCTGTGACCCGGCTTTGGTTTCTTTGACCCGGCCTTGGAACCTGTGACACAGCTTTGGTTTCTGTGACCCGGCTTTGGTGTCTGTGACCCGGCGTTGGTCTCTGTGACCCAGCTTTGGTTTCTGTAACTCGGCTTTGGTTTCTCTTACCCGGCTTTGGTTGCTGTGACCGCGCTTTGGATTTTGTGATCCGGCTTTGGTTTCTACGACCCGACTGTGGTTTCTGTGTCCCGACTTTGGTTTCTGTGACCCCGCTTTGGTTTTTGTGACCCGTCTTTGGTTTCTGTGACCCGGCTTTGGTTTCTGTGATCCGGCTTTGGTTTCTGTGACCCGGCTTTGGTTTCTGTAATTCGGCTTTGGTTTCTGTGACCCGGCTTTGGTTTATGTGACCTGGCTTTGGTTTCCGTGACTCGGCTTTTGTTTCTGTGACCCGGCTTTCGTTTCAGTGACCCGGCTTTCGTTTCAGTGACCCGGCTTTCGTTTCAGTGACCCGGCTTTCGTTTCAGTGACCCGGCTTTCGTTTCAGTGACCCGGCTTTCGTTTCAGTGACCCGGCTTTGGATTCTGTGACCCGGCTTTGGTTGGTGTGAGCCGGCTTTGGTTTCTGTGACCCGGCTTTGGTTTTTGTGACCCGGCTTTGGTTTCTGTGACCCGGTTTTGGTGTCTGTGGACCGGCTTTGGTTTCTGTGGACCGGCTTTGGTTTATGAGACCCGGCTTTGGTTCCTAAGACCCGGCTCTTAGTTTCTATGACCCAATTTTGGTTTCAGTGAACCGACTTTGGTTTCAGTCACCCGGCTTTGGATTCTGTGACCCGGCTTTGGTTTCTCTGACCCGGCTTTGGTTTCTCTGACCCAGCTTTGGTTTATGTGACCTGGACTTGGTTTGCTATGATCTGGCTTTGGATTCTGTGACTCGGCTTTGGTTTCTGTGACTTGTCTTTGATTTATGTGACATGGCTTTGGTTTTTGTGACCTGGTTCTGGTTTATGTGATCCCGCTTTGGTTTCTGTCACCTGGCTTTGGTTTTTCTGACTCGGCTTTGGTATTGTGACCCAGCTTTGGTTTCGGTGACCCCGCTTTGGTTTCTGTGACTGGCTTTGGTTTTTGTGACCCGGCTTTGGTTTCTGTGACCCGACTTTAGTTTCTGTGACCCGGCTTTGCTTTCTGTTACCCGGCTTTGGTTTCTGTGACCCGGCTTTGGTTCCTCTGACCCGGCTTTGGTTTCTATGACCCGGCTTTGCTTTTGTGACCCGGCTTTGGTTTTTGTGACCTGGCTTTGGTTTTTGGAACCCGGCTCTGGTTTCTGTGACCCGGCTTTGTTTTCCGTGACCCGGATTTGGTTTCTATGACCCCGCTTTGGTTTCTGTGACCTGGCTTTGGTTTCTGTGACCCGGCTTTGGTTATGTGACCTGGCTTTTGTTGTTGTGATCCGGCTATGGTTTCTCTGACCCGGCTTTGGTATGGTGACCCGGCTTTGGTTTGTGTGACGTGGCTTTGGTTTCTGGGATCCGGCTTTGGTTTCTGTGACCCGGCTTTGGTTTCTGTGACCTGGCTTTGGTTTCCGTGACCCTGCTTTGGTTTATGTGACCTGGCTTTGGTTTCTGTGACCCGGCTTCCGTTTGTTGACCTGGCTTTGGTTGCTGTGACCTGGCTTTGGTTTCTGTGACTTGGCTTTGGTTTCTGTGACTCAGCTTTGGTTTATAAGACCCGGCTTTTATTTTTTATGACCCGGCTTTTAGTTTCTTTCACCCGGCAGAGAAACAAAAGCCGGGTCACAGAAACCAAAGCCGGGTCACAAAAACCAAAGCCGGGTCACAGAAACCAAAGCCGGGTCACAGAAACCAAATCCAGGTCACGGAAACAAAGCCGGGTCACAGAAACCAAAGCCGGGTCACAAAAACCAAAGCCGGGTCACAGAAACCAAAGCCGGGTCACAGAAACCAAATCCAGGTCACGGAAACAAAGCCGGGTCACAGAAACCAAAGCCGGGTCAAAGAAACCAAAGCCGGGTCACACAAACAAAGGACGAGTCACAGAAACCAAAACCGGATCACAGAAACCAAAGCCGGGTCACAGAAAGCAAAGCCAGGTCACAGAAACCTAAGCCGGGTCACAGAAATCTAAGCCGGGTCAGAGAAACCAACGCCGGGTCACAGAAACCAAAGACGTGTCACAGAAACCAAAGACAGGTCACAAAAACCAAAGCCGGGTCCCAGAAACCAAAGCCAGGTCACAGAAACCAAAGCCGGGTGACACAAACCAAAGCCGGGGCCAGAAACCAAAGCCGGGTCACATAAACCAGAGCCGGGTCAGAGAAACCAGATCCGGGTCACACAAAACCGGTTCACTGGAGCCAAAGCCGAGTCACAAAATCCAGAGCTGGGTCAGAGCAAACCAAAGCCAGGTCACAGAAACCAAAGCTGGATGACAGAAACCAAAGCCGGGTCAGAGAAACCAAAGCTCAGTCACGGAATCCAATGCTACCAAAGTCGGTTCACAGAATCCACAGCGGAGCCACCGAATCAAGAGCCGGGTCACAGCAAACCAAAACCAGGTCACAGAAACCAAAGTTGGGTCACAGAAACCAAAGCCGGGTCAGAGAAACCAAAGCCGGGTCACAAAATCCAATGCCGGGTCATTGAAACCAAAGCCGGGTCACAGAAACCAAAGCCGGGTCACAGAAACCAAAGACAAGTCACAAAAACCAAAGCCGGGTCACAGAATTTAAAGCCGAACCACATACACCAAAGTCGGGTCATAGAAACCAAAACTGGGTCACAGAAACCGAAGCCGGGCCACCGAAAACAAAAAGCGGGTCATAGAAACCAAAGCCAAGTCATAGAATCCAGAGCCGGGTCACAGAATCCAGAGCCGGGTCACATAAACCAAAGCCGAGTCACATAATCCAGATCCGGGTCATAGCGAACCAAGGCCAGGTCATAGAAACCAAAGTTGGGTCACAGACACCATAGCCAGGTCACACAAACCAAAGCCGGAACACATAATCCAATGCCGGGTCACTGAAACCAAAGCCGGGTCACAAAAACTAAAAGCCGGGTCTTAGAAACCAAAGCCGGGTCACAGAAACCAAAGCCAAGTCACAGATACCAAAGCCGGGTCACATAAACCAAAGCCGGTCCACATACACCAAAGCCGGGTCACAGAAACCGAAGATGGGTCACATAAACCAAAGCCGGGCCAGGGAAACCAAAACGGGGTCACAGAACCCAAAACCGGGTCACATAAATCAAAACCGGGTCACAGATACCAAAGCCGGGTCACAGAAACCAAAGCTGGGTCACAGAAACCAGAGCCGGGTTACAGAAACCAAATCCGGGTCACGGACACCAAAGTCGGATCACATAAACTAAAACCGGGTCATAGAAACCAAATCCGGGTCACAGAAACCAAAGCCGGGTCACAGAAACCAAAGCCGGGTCACATAAACCTAAGCCAAGTCATAGAAACCAAAGCCGGGTCCAAGAAACCAAAGTAGAGCTACATAAACCAAAGCCTGGCCACAAAAACCAAAGGCGGGTCCCAGCAACCAAAGCCGGGTCACATAAACCAAAGCCGAGTCACAGAAAACAAAGCCGGGTCACAGAAAGCAAAGCTGGGTCAAACAAACCAAAGCGAGGTCATAGAAATAAAAGCCGGGTCACAGAAACCAAAGCCTGGTCACAGAAACCAACGTCAGGTCAAAGAAACCAAAGCCGGGTCACAGAAACCAAAGCCAGGTCACAGAAACGAAAGCCGGGTCTTAGAAACCAAAGCCGGGTCACATAAACCAAAGCCGGGTCATAGAAACCAAAGCCGGATCAATGAAACCAAAGCCGGGTCACATAAAACAAAACCGGAGCACAGAAACCAAAGCCCGGTCATTGAAACCGAAAGCCGGGTCGCAGAAACCAAAGTCTGGTCACAGAGTCCGAAGCTAGATCACAGAAACCAATGCCGGGTCAGAGCAACCAAAACCAGAGCACAGAAACCAAAGCCGGATCATCGAAACCAGAACCAGGTCACAAAAGCCAAAGCCATGTCACAAAAACCAAGGCCAATTCATATCAACCAAAGCCGAGTCACAGAATCCAGAGCCGGATCACACCAAACCAAAGCCAGGTCAAAGAAACCAAAGCTGGGTCACAGAAACCAAAGCTGGGTCAGAGAAACCAAAGCCGGGTCACAGAATCCAATGCCGGGTCACTGAAACCAAAGCCGGGTCACAGAATCCAATGCCGGGTCACTGAAACCAAAGCCGGGTCACAGAATCCAAAGCCGGGTCACATAAACTAAAAGCCGGGTCTTAGAAACCAAAGCCGGGTCACATAAATCAAAGCCAAGTCACAAAAATGAAAGCCGGGTCACATTAACCAAAGCTGGGTCACATAAATCAAAGTCGGGCCACATAATCCAAAGCCGGGTCACATAAACCAAAGCCTGGTCACATAAACCAAAGCCAGGTCATGGAAACCAAAGCCGGGTCACAGAAACCAAAGCCGGGTCAAAAAAGCAAAAGCCAGATCACATAAGCTAAAGCGGGGTCACAGAAACCAGAACCGTGTCACTGAAACCAAAGCCGGGTCACAGAAAGCAAAACCGGGTCACAGAAACCAAAGCCGGGTCACAAGAACCAAAACCGGGTCACAAAAACCAGCGCCGGGTCACAGAAACCAAAGACGGGTCACAGAAACCAAAGCCGGCTCACAGAAACGAACGCGAGGTCATAGAAACCAAAGCCGGGTCACATAAACGAANCAGAATAAGTCCACTATGTGTGGTCAACATTGACAACTCATAACACGAGTCACAAATGGTCAGAGGGAGAGACAATGGTTTGGGAAGCCTATGTATTGACCATAAAGGACAAAGTACTTCAATACGTAGTAGCACGGTGTAGCTAATATGCACACCAAACAACCAAACTAGGCATATGTCACCGATCATGACCACATGATTTCAATATGGGTGGTCAGCGTTGACCAACCATAGCACGAGTCACAAACGGCCACAATAGGAAACAATGCTATGAGAATATCCCTTCTCAACTACCAAGTACAATGACCTTCAGTCAGTAGTAGCGCGATGTGGCTACCATGCACAATGACCGACCAAAGTAGGCATATTTACTGCCTTTGACCAAAGAAATCCGCTGTGTGTGGTCCACGTTAACAGCTCATAACACGAGTCACAAATGGTCAGTGGGGGAAACAATGGTTTGGGAANAACCGTGTCACTGAAACCAAAGCCGGGTCACAGAAAGCAAAGCCGGGTCACAGAAACCAAAGCCGGGTCACAGAAACCAAAGCCGGGTCACAAGAACCAAAACCGGGTCACAAAAACCAGCGCCGGGTCACAGAAACCAAAGACGGGTCACAGAAACCAAAGACGGGTCACAGAAACCAAAGCCGGCTCACAGAAACGAACGCGAGGTCATAGAAACCAAAGCCGGGTCACATAAACGAAGGCCGGGTCACAAAAACCAAAGCCGGGTCACATAAACCAAAGCCAGGTCACAAAAACCAAAGCCGGGTCACACAAAACCGGGTCACAGAAGCCAAAGCCGAGTAACATAATCCACAGCCGGGTCAAAGCAAACCAAAGCCAGGTCAGAAAAACCAAAGCTGGTCACAGAAACCAAAGCCGGGTCAGAGAAACCAAAGCCAGGTCACAGAATCCAATGCCGGGTCACTGAAACCAAAGCCGGGTCACAGAATCGAGAGCCGAGTCAGCGAATCCAGAGCCAGGTCACAGCAAACCAGAACCAGGTCACAAAAACCAAAGCTGGGTCACAGAAATCAAAGCTGGATCAGAGAAATCAAAGCCGATTCACTGAATCCAATGCCGGGTCACTGACACCAAATCCAAAACCGTGTCACATTATTTGGTCATGGTCAGAGGGGAAAACAATGGATTGGGAAGCCTATGTATTGGCTAGAAAGGACAAAGAACTTCAATACATAGTGGCATGGTGTGGCTAACATGCACACCAAGCAATCAAACTAGGCATATGTCGCTGATCATGACCAAAGAATCTCAATATGGGTGGTCAACATTGACCAACCATAACACGGGTCACAAATGGTCAGGAGAGGAAACAATGCTATGAGAATATCGGTTCTCAACTACCAAGTACAACGACCTTCAGTCACAGGTAGCACGGTGTGGCTACCATGCACAATGACCGACCAAAGTAGGCATATGTACTGCCTTTGACCAAAGAAATCCGCTGTGTGTCTTCCACGTTGACAACTCATAATACGAGTAACAAATGCTCAGAGGGGGAAACAATGGTTTGGGAACACCACGAATCACATAGCAAGCACAAGGGGCTTAAATACGTTGTGGCACGGTGTGGACACCATGCACGATGACCAGCCAAAGTAGGCATATGTCACTGACCATGACCAAATAATGTCACTAAGTGTGGTAAACTTTGACAACTCACAGCACGAGTCACAAATGGTCAGGGTGGAAGGTAATGGTTTGTGAATACTA
>SZWC01001954.1:211209-226031 GCA_023375785.1 Penium margaritaceum | reverse complement strand
TTTCTCCCATCAGGTCTTGACCCTGGACCTCTTGCCTTTTTCTTTTCTCAGGCTAAGGCATGAGGCCATCACCCATGCCCACCCAGACATCGACGGTCCATGACCCTCGAAACTTCGAAAATTCATATCTCCCTATCCGACTGTTGGATCGGCCTCAAACTTGAACCGTAGACATTTTGCCACATGATCTTTCCAATGGTGAAGTCGGATTGGCGATCGCAGCAGGCATCTGGTACTTTCCTCGAACTTGCTCTAGTGGACCTGAAATTGAGCCGGATGGCTCCCTTTCCAACAGAAGTCTGACATGTCGTAGAAGGAAAAGGCGGATCTAGCGTGATACAAGGACTCAGGGGGTACCAAGAGTCTGACGCACCACAAGGAGTGGTTCACGCAGCTGCTCTCCATTCCCCCACGTCCGATTGCTTTGGGTGATGATCGGGTGGTGTATGCTGAGGGGATTGGGATTGTGGAGATGTGGTTGGAGACCTCGCGTGGCATTGAATAGGAGTTTTCCATGGCGTGCTATATGTACTTGATGCTGCTTTCAACCGCCTCTCAGTCTCCTCTCTCACAAACACAGGACTGCGCATTGTCTTCGATGATAACTATTGCTATATCCTGAACAAGGAAATAGGAGAGGAGTTGGCCAAGTCGGTGAAGGAGGGCGACATGTACCGCCTGTTTGGGGCGACCAAGATCCTGCGTGAGCAGAGTCTTGCAGCAGTGGTGCAAGCGACAGATGGCGAGATCTGGCATGCGCGCTACGGCCACACCCAGAGGCGTTCTCTGGAGCAGGGGAGCTTACAAAGGAGGTGTTGGAGCTGGTCCACACGGACTTGTGTGGACCAATGCAGACCCAGATCTTTGGAGGCTCTAGGTATTTTCTCACCTTCAGTGATGATTTCAGCCGTTACACTGCTGTGTACTTCCTTTCCTCCAAGGACCAGTGCTTTGACAGGTTCAAGGAGTTCAAGGCCATGGTGGAAAACCAATCTTGCAAGAAGATCAAGGCGTTGCGCAGCGACCGCGGTAGAGAGCACCTGAGCAAGGAATTCCAGGACTACCTTGCAGCAGCTGGCATCAAGGCGCAGCGTACCACGCCGTACTCGCCGCAGCAGAACGGTGTAGCAGAATGCGCCAACCGTACCATTGTGGAGTCGGCGCGCTCCATGCTACACGCGGCTTGGCTGACCTACGACTTCAAGGTTGAAGCCGTGAGCACTGCGGTCTACATCAAGAACCGCAGTCCAACTAAGGCGCTAGAGCAGATGACGCCGTACGAGTCGTGGTTCGGCAAGAAGCCGAGAGTGGGTCATCTTCGCGCGTTTGGTAGCTTGGCGCACATGCACGTGCCAAAGGAGAAGCGGCAAAAGTGGGACGCAAAGAGTGCGCAGATGCTGATGATTGGCTACGACGTGGCAAGCAAGGCATATCGCCTCTACGAGAGAGATACAGGCCACGTCATCATCTCCAGGGATGTCGTCTTCAACGAGAGCAACATCATCGGCACCAACATTGTGTGTGAAGAGG
Source organism: Penium margaritaceum (assembly GCA_023375785.1). Taxonomy (NCBI): domain Eukaryota; kingdom Viridiplantae; phylum Streptophyta; class Zygnematophyceae; order Desmidiales; family Peniaceae; genus Penium; species Penium margaritaceum. The sequence continues at coordinate 224,501 of SZWC01001954.1, read as the reverse complement.
CAGCAAAACCAGCATCTGACGAGACAGTGGGAGCAGAAATTCTTCTCGACCCAGTTTCTCCCGAACCTTCCTCTACTGTGATAGTGGGAGAATCACTCTACTCTCCCATGTCTGATGCAGCAGATACAGCAGCTTCATCGGCAGAAGCAGAGGAGGGAGATGTAGCACCACCAGCAGAAGCAGTTGTGCCAGCCGCACCGCCTCAGCCGCCTTAACGTTCCAGCTCTGGGTCGGAGGTACCCTTTCAAGGTGGGTTACAAGCCTGGTGAGCGCGGCCATTTCTGGATGCTGCAGAAACCAGAACAGATGAACGTTGCAGTTGCAGCAGATTCAGATGAGCCAACGTCATACAAGGAGGCCATGGCTGCACCGGATGCAGCAGATTGGGGGCAAGCCGTGCAGCAAGAGATACAGTCGCAGCTGGACAACGGCACGTGGGAGCTGACTGAGCGTCCACCTGGACGTAAGGTGATCAAGTGCAAGTGGGTGTTCAAGAAGAAGCGGGGAGCAGATGGTAACCTTGAAAAGTACAAGGCGAGGCTGGTCGCCAAGGGCTACTTGCAGCAAGAGGGCATCGACTACACAGAAACTTTTGCTCCTGTTGCAAAGTTTGTCTCTGTGCGCACGCTCCTCTCTTATGCAGCAGCTGAGGACTTTGAGGTTCACCACATGGATGTTAAGACGGGATTCTTGAATGGTGACTTGGAGGAGGAGATCTACATGGGTTTGTCATGGATGGCCAGGAGCACCTGGTTTGCAAGCTGCAGAAGTCGCTGTATGGCATCAAGCAAGCGTCGCGTGCCTGGAACCAGAAATTGGATGTGGCGTTGCAGTGCATGGGATTTGAGCGTAGCGAGTGTGACTATAGCGTGTATCGCTGGCAGCATGAGCATGAGATCCTCATCATCATTGTCTATGTGGATGACATGCTCCTCCTTTCCAACAGTATGTCTGTACTACACGAGTTCAAGTAGGCCATGAAGGAGCGCTTCCAAATGTCTGATCTCGGGGAGGCGTCATACTTCCTCGGTATCCAGATCACGCGTGACCGCAAATCACGCTCTCTCTCACTACAGCAGAGTCGCTACATCAAGGACGTCCTGCAGCGGTTCGGCATGGCAGAGGCAAAATACGTCGGCACGCCGCTGGAGACGCGGCAGTACCTCGTAAGCTTTAGTGGAGAAGCAGATGCAGCCGAGCGACAGAAATACCAGAGCGCCGTCGGCAGTCTCATGTACCTGATGGTGGCAACCAGGCCGGACTTCGCACAGGCTGTTAGCGTTATGAGCCAATACATAGCAAACCCCGGACCTGAGGACCAGAAATTGTGAAGTAGATCTTCCGCTACCTTGCTGGAACTATCAACATCAGCATCATCTACAACGGTAATGACAACAGCATCATTGGCTACACAGATACAGATAAGGCTTCAAACCCTGAGGACCGTAACTCCATCTCTGGACATGTGTTCCTCATGAAAGGTGGGGCCATCAGCTGGTGCAGCAAGCGGCAGGTGGTCCTGGCGACCTCAAGCACAGAAGCTGAATACGTCTCTCTCAGCTTTGGAGCCAAGGAAGAAATTTGGCTTCAGCGTCTCATGGCACAGATGAGTGGGAGTGCAGCAGTTCCAGTTCCTGTTCGCGTCGACAACCACAGTGCAATCGCACTCGCCAAAAATCCTGAGCACCATGCACGCACCAAGCACATTGATATCGCATATTATTTCATCAGGCACATGGTGCAGGAGGGTGCTCTCAAGCTGGAGTTTACTCCAACCAGCAAGCAGGTCGCTGATTTCTGCATGAAGCCAGTGACCTGTGAGAAGCAGCAGTTCTGCATGAAGGCATGTGGACTCAGCCCACTCTGACTGCGGCAAATTGGGAGATAGTTAGGAAAGGAGCCATCTGGCTCAGTTTCAGGTCCACAAGAGCAAGTTCCAGGAAAGTACCAGATACCTGCTCTGATTGCCAATCGGACTTCACCATTGGAAATATCAGGTGGAAAAATGTGTATGGTTCAAGTTTGAGGCCGATTCAACGGTCGGATTGGGATATATGAATTTTCAAAGTTTTAGGGGTCATAGACCATAGATGTCTGGGTGGGCATGGGTGATGGCTCCATGCCTTAGCCTGAGAAAAGAAAAAGGCAAGAGGTCCAGGGTCAAGACCTGATGGGAGAAATATCCAAAAAGGTCCTTGGTCTTAGGATTGCCTTGTCAGAGTGTGCTGACTAGGATAAAGGTACCTCTCTTTACTTTTTAGGCGAGGTGAGATCCTTGTGTGCTAGCCATGGACACATGGCGATTCTCCATGGGTTTGTGGGTTATGTGACCACTAGGAGTGTGCCATGAGAGCATTCTCTAGCTCTCTAGGTCGTGTGTGAGTGGTCAGCCTGATTGCTAGGCTGATTTCCTCCCTTGTGTGAGATTATGGATTCTAGTGTGTGAGCCTTAGCCTCCATGGCTAAGTGGTGTGGCTTGTGAGAGGGCTGACTTGCCCAAGCTCTAGCACTATATGTACTCCATCATTTTGAGTGATTGAACAACCATTCTTCAGCACAAGTGATGCCCTTCCAATCATCCATGCTCGCTGCTCCAAGGCTCCCTCTCTCCTCCAGATCCAACAACATCCAATTTCTGGTTCCAAGTACGCGACGCTTGCTTGAGGCCGTACAGCGACTTCTACACCTTGCAAACCAGGCGCTCTTGCCATCCATGACGAATTCCTCCGGCTGCTCCATGTAGATCTCCTCCTCCAAGTCACCGTTCAAGAATGCCGTCTTGACATCCATGTTGGAACCGGCGGAGAGAGGGAGTCTTCAAGCAGCGAGCTTGTAAGACTAGAAGGACATCACTTGAGCTGAAGACTGGTTATTGAATCACGCAAAATGATGGAGTACATGTAGAGCTAGAGCTTGGGAAAGTCAGCCCTCTCACAAGCCATACCACTTAGCCATGGAGGCTAAGGTTCACACACTAGAGTCCATAATCTCACACAAAAGAGGAAATCAGCCTAGCAATCAGGCTGACCTCTCCTACACAACCAAGAGAGCTAGAAAATGCTCTCATGGCATACTCCTAGTGGTCACATAACCCACAATCACATGAAGAATTTCCATGTGTCCATGGCTAGCACACAACGATCTCACCAAACCTAAAAAGTAAGGAGAGGTACCTTTTCCCTAGTCAGTACACTCTGACAAGGCAATCTAAGAATCAAGGACCTTTTTTGATATTTCTCCCATCAGGTCTTCACCCTGGACCTCTTGCCTTTTTCTTTTCTCAGACTAAGGCATGGAGCCATCGCCCATGGTCACGTGGATATCAGCAGTCGATAACCCCGAAAACTTTGAAAATTCATATCTCCCAATCCGATTGTTTGATCGGCCTCAAACTTGGACCGTAGTGATTTTCGCACCTGATCTTTCCAATGGTTAAGTCGGATTCACGATCAGAGTAGGCATCTGGTAGCTTCCTGGAACTTACTCTTGTAGAACTGAAACTGAGCCGGATGGATCCCTTTCCAACAATCCATGTGGTGAATCTCGAAGTCCTTGGCTACAGCAGAAGAAAGGAGCGTGCGCATAGAGGTAAACTTTATAATAGGAGCAAAGGTTTTCTTGTAGTCGATGCCTTCCTGTTGTGAGTAGCCCTTGGCAACCACCCTCGCATTGTACTTATCAAGGTTGCCATGTGTGCCCCTCTTGTTCTTGAACACCTTCTTTGACTTGATTACCTTGCATCCTCGTGGACGTTCAGTGAGCTCCCACGTATCCTTGTCCAGCTACAACTGTAGCTCTTGCTATAGAACTTGCATCCAATCTGCTACATCTGGTACTGCCATGGCCCCTTTGTATAACGTCGGTTCATCAGAGTCTGCTACAACTAACACGTTCATCTAGTCTCGCTTTTGGAGCATAAAAAAAGTCCACGCTTACCACGCTTGTAGTGCACCCTGAGAGGGAACCTTCGACCTGGTGTTGGACTTTAGCAGGCGGCTGACGCGGTGCTATTGGCACAACAGCTCCTGCTGATGGTGGTGTATCTTCCTCCTCCGCTTCTGGCGATGAGGCCGTTGTATCTGCTGCATCAGACATGGGAGTGTAGAGTGGTCCTCCACTGTCACAACAGAGGAAGGTTCAAGAGCGACGGGGTCAGGGAGAATATGTACTCCCATTACTTCATCAGCTGCTGGTTTTGTTGCCTCGTTCTAGATGATGTTGGTGCTGATGATGTTACATTCGTTGAAAACGACATCCCTGGAGATGATGACGTTGCAAGTATCCCTCTCGAACACACGATACGCCTTGCTTGCCATGTGATAGCCGATCATGAGCATCCGTACGCTCTTCCCGTACCATTTCTGCCGCTTTTCTGTTGAGAAAGGACCATCCGGCTCATTTTCAGGTCCATAGTAGCAAGTTCAACGAAACTACCAATGCCTACTCCGATCGTTAGTCTGACTTCATCATTGGAAGATCAGGTGGCAAAATGTCTATGGTCCAAGTCTGAGGCCGATCCAACGGTCGGACTGGACGATATGAATTTTCAAAGTTTCCGGGGTTATCGACCGCCGATATCTGGGTGGCCATAGGCGATGGCTCCATGCCTTAGCCTGAGAAAAGAAAAAGGCAAGAGGTCCATGGTCAAGACTTGATGGGAGAAATATCTGAAAAAGTCCTAGATTCTTGGGTTGCCTTGTCAAAGTGTACTGACTAGGAAGAAACTACCTCTCCTTACAATTTAGGTGATGTGAGATCCTTGTGTGCTAGCCATGGACACACGACAATCCTCCATAGGATTGTGGGTGATGTGGCCACTAGGAGTGTGCCATGAGAGTATTTTTTAGGTCTCTAGGTAGTGTATGAGTAATCAGCCTGATTGCTACGCTGATTTCCTCTCTTGTGTGAGATTATGGACTATAGTGTGTGAGCCTTAGCCTCCATGACTAAGTGGTGTGGCTTGTGAGAGGGCTGACTTGCCCAAGCTCTAGCTGTATATGAATTCCATCATTTTGAGTGATTTAAAAACCATTCTTCCCTTTGGAAATTTGGAAAAACTGAGCCCAGCAACAAGGGATTTTTAGAGGTATGCCCTTTTAAAAACAGGATATGCTTGTGCTCATAGTCCAACTCAGACCAGCCAGCTTGTTAACAACGTTCTCGCAGTATTTCCAATGGAATGCAAATACTACTCTACCAACAAAAAGCTTAAGAAAATTCCTTTGATTATCATGTGCTATTTTTTAAACTTGACAAAGAAATTAAAAAGTTATGCTCATCACAAGGCGATAGTCTTACTCAGAGAGAAGAGTGTAGCCCTAGCCGACCTTGGTTTCAGCATAACTCTCAATCGAACTATTGGATCGTCGCCAGTTGAGCCTTGTTGGAAAGCTTGTCACTTTAACTTGAAGATGTAGTGGTCGACCGTCAAATTTGGTATAGGTTTGGCCCTAACCTATCACTTTCAAAGTGACGGCTTGCGTTGGCTCAAAGTAGTAGAACATGTTCGAAAATGAGCCATCCGGCTCAGTTTCAGATCTACAATAACAAGATCTAGGAAAATACTACATGCCTACTACGATCATCAATCCGACTTCATCAAGTGGCAAAACATCTACGGTCTAAGTTTCGGGCCAATCCTGTTGAAACTGGAGGAGAGAGGGAGCCTTGGAGCAGCGAGCATGGATGATTGGAAGGGCATCACTTGTGCTGAAGAATGGTTATTGAATCACTCAAAATGATGGAGTACATATAGAGCTAGAGCTTGTGCAAGTCAGCCTCTCACAAGCCACACCACTTAGCCATCGAAGCTAAGGCTCACACACTAGAGTGCATAATCTCACACAAGGGAGGAAATCAGCCTAGCAATCAAGCTGACCAGTCACACACGACCTAGAGAGCTAGAGAATGCTCTCATGGTATTTTCCTAGTGGTGACTTAACCCAGAATCCCATGGAGAATCGCCATGTGTCCATGGCTAGCACACAAGGATCTCACCTTACCTAAAAAGTAAGGAGAGGTACCTTTATCCTAGTCAGCACACTCTGACAAGGCAACCCAAGAATCTAGGACCTTTTTGGATATTTCTCCCATCAGGTCTTGACCCTGGATCCCTTTGCCTTTTTCTTTTCTCAGGCCAAGGCATGGAGCCATCGCCCATGCTCACCCGGATATCGGTGGTCGATGACACCGAAAACTACGAAAATTCATATCTCCCCATCCGACCGTTGGATCGACCTCAAACTTGGACCATACACATTTTTCCATCAGAGCAGACATCTCGTACTTTCCTGGAACTTGCTCTTCTGGACCTAAAACTGAGCCGGATGGCTCCTTTTCCAACAATCTCCCACTTTGCCGTAGTCAAAAAAGGGTGAGTCCACATGCCTTCATGCAGAACTACTGTTTCTCACGGGTCACTGGCTTGGTGCAGAAATCAGCGACCTGCTTGCTGGTTGGAGTAAACTCCAACTTGATAGCAACCTCCTGCACCATATGCCTGATCAAATGAAATGCAATGTCAATGTGTTTGGTGCGTGCATGGTGCTCAGGATTCTTGGCGAGTGCGATTGCGCTCTGGTTGTCGACGCGGACAGGAACTGGAGCTACTGCACTCCCACTCATCTCTGCCATGAGACGTTGAAGCCAAACTACTTCCTTGGCTCCAAACCTGAGAGAGACATACTCAGCTTTGGTGCTTGAGGTGGCCACGACCACCTGCCGCTTGCTGCACCAGCTGAAGGCCCCACCATTCATGAGGAACACATGCCCAGAGATGGACTTACGGTCCTCATGATTAGATGCCCAATCTGCATCTGTGTAGTCGATGATGCTGTTGTCGTTGCCGTTGTAGGTGATGCCGATGTTGATAGTTCCAGCAAGGTAGCGGAAGATCCGCTTCACTGCCTTCTGGAGCTCAGGTCCGGGGTTTGCCATATGCTGGCTCACAGTACTAATAGCCTGTGCGAGGTCGGGCCTGGTTGCCACCATCATGAGGCTACCGACGGCGCTCTGGTGCTTCTGCCACTCAGCTGTATTTGCTTCTCCATTGAAGCTCACGAGGTGTTGCCGCATCTCCAGCGGCGTGCCGATGGGTTTTGCCTCTGCCATGCCAAACCGCTGCAAAACATCCTTGATGTAGTGGCTATGGTGCAACGAGATAGAGCGTGATTTGCGGTCACGCGTGATCTGGATATCTTGAAAGTATGATGCCTCCTTGAGATCAGACATCTGGAAGCGCTCCTGCATGGCTTCCTTGAACTCCTGCAGTGCAGACATGCTGTTTGAAAGGAGGAGCATGTCATCCACATAGACGATGATGATGAGCACCTCATGACCATGCTGCGAGCGATAAACGCTGTAGTCACACTCACTGCGCTCAAACCCCATGCACTACAATGCCGCATCCAACTTCTGGTTCCAAGCACGCGACGCTTGCTTGAGGCCGTACAGCGACATTTGCAGTTTGCAAACTAGGTGCTCCTGGCCATCCATGACGAACTTCTCCGGCTGCCCCATGTAGATCTCCTCCTCCAAGTCACCATTCAAGAATGCCATCTTGACATCCATGTGGTCAACCTTGAGGTCCTCAGCTGCTGCATGAGAGAGGGAGGTGTGCATAGAGGTAAACTTTATAACAGGGGCAAACGTTTCTGTGTAGTCGATGCCCTCTTGCTGCAGATAGCCCTTGGCGACCAGCCTCGCCTTGTCATTTTCTAGGTTACCATCTGCTCTCCGATTCTTCTTGAACATCTTCTTGCACTTGATCACCTTACGTCCAGGTGGATGCTCACTCAGCTCTCACATACCGTTGTCCTGCTGCGACTGTATTTATTGCAGCACGGCTTGCGCCCAATCTGCTGCATCCGGTGCAGTCATGGCCTCCTTGTATGACATTGGCTCATCTGAATCCGCTACAACTGCGACGTTCATCTGTTCTGGTTTCGATAGTATCTAGAAATGGCCGCGCTCACCAGGCTTGTAACGCACCATAAGAGGGTACTTGCGACATGGTACTGGAGCGTTAGCGGGCTGCTGGCACGGTACTGCTGGCACAACTGCTGCTGCTGGTGGTGCTACTTCTCCCTCCTTTGTTTCTGCCGATGACTCTTTTATCTGCTGCATCAGACATGGGAGAGTAGAGTGATTCTCCCAGTCATGGTAGAGGAAGGATCGGGAGAGACTGGGTCAGGAAGGATTTCTGCTCCCACTTTCTCGTCAGCTGCTGTGTTGGAAATGGAGGAGAGAGGGAGCCTTGGAGCAGCGAGCATGTGTGATTGGAAGGGCATCACTTGTGCTGAAGAATGGTTGTTCAATCACTCAAAATGATGGAGTACATATAGAGCTAGAGCTTGGGCAAGTCAGCCCTCTCACAAGCCACACCACTTAGCCATGGAGGCTAAGGCTCACACACTAGAATCCATAATCTCACACAAGGGAGGAAATCAGCCTAGCAATCAGGCTGACCACTCACACACGACCTAGAGAGCTAGAGAATGCTCTCATGGCACACTCCTAGTGGTCACATAACCCACAAACCCATGGAGAATCGCCATGTGTCCATGGCTAGCACACAAGGATCTCACCTCACCNGAGAGGGAGCCTTGGAGCAGCGAGCATGTGTGATTGGAAGGGCATCACTTGTGCTGAAGAATGGTTGTTCAATCACTCAAAATGATGGAGTACATATAGAGCTAGAGCTTGGGCAAGTCAGCCCTCTCACAAGCCACACCACTTAGCCATGGAGGCTAAGGCTCACACACTAGAATCCATAATCTCACACAAGGGAGGAAATCAGCCTAGCAATCAGGCTGACCACTCACACACGACCTAGAGAGCTAGAGAATGCTCTCATGGCACACTCCTAGTGGTCACATAACCCACAAACCCATGGAGAATCGCCATGTGTCTATGGCTAGCACACAAGGATCTCACCTCCCCTAAAAAGTAAGGAGAGGTACCTTTATCCTAGTCAGCACACTCTGACAAGGCAATCCTAAGACCAAGGACCTTTTTGGATATTTCTCCCATCAGGTCTTGACCCTGGACCTCTTGCTTTTTTCTTTTTTTAGGCTAAGGCATGGAACCATCACCCATGCCCACCCAGACATCGACGGTCCATGACCCCCGAAACTTCGAAAATTTATATCTCCCAATCGGACTGTTGGATCGGCCTCAAACTTGGACCGTAGACATTTTGCCACCCGATCTTTCGAATGGTGAAGTCGGATTGGCGATCGGAGCAGGCATCTGGTACTTTCTTCGAACTTGCTCCTATGGATCTGAAATTGAGCCGGATGGCTCCCTTTCGAACATGCTGCTTCTGCTGCCTTTTCACACACAATGTTGGTGCCGATGACGTCACTCTCGTTGAAGAAGACACCCCTGGAGATGATGACGTGGCCTATATCCCTCTCGTAGAGGCGATACGCCTTGCTTGCCACATCGTAGCTAATCAATAGCATCTACATGCTCTTTGCGTCCCACTTTTGCTGCTTCTCCTTTGGCAGGTGCGCCAAGCTGCGAAACACGCGAAGATGATCCATGCTCGGCTTCTTGCCGAACCACGCCTTGTACGGCGTCATCTGCTCCAGGGCCTTGGTTGGACTCTGGTTCTTGATGTACAACGCAGTGCTTACTACTTCCGCCCAAAAGTCGTAGGTGAGCCGAGCCGCGTGCAGCATGGAATGCGCCGACTCCACAATGGTAAGGTTCGTGCATTCTGCTACACCGTTCTGCTGTGGCGAGTACGGCGCGGTATGCTACGCCTTGATGCCAGCAGCTGTGAGGTAGTCGTGCAACTCCTTGCTTAGATACTCTCTACCGCGGTTGCTTCGCAGCGCCTTGATTTCCTTGCCAGTCTGGTTCTCCACAATGGCCTTGAACTCCTTGAACCTGTCAAAGCACTGGTCCTTGGAAGGAAGGAAGTACACAACAGTCTAATGGCTGAAATCATCAATGAAGGTGAGAAAATACCTAGAGCCTCCAAAGCTCTAGGTCTGCATCGGGCCACACAAGTCTGTGTGGATTAGCTCCAGTACATCCTTTGCGTGCTCCCTTGCTCTAGAGAACGCCTCTCAGTGTTGCTTCCCCTCCAAACAGCTGATGCACAACTACTGCTCAAAGTTAGAGATGGTAGCCAGGTTACGTACCATCTGCTTTGCTTGAAGCAGCTGCAAGGCGCGCATGCCGATGTGGCCATAGCGCGCATACCAGATCTCGCCATCTGTCACATGCACCACTGCTGCATGACTCTGCTCACACAGGATCTTGGTCGCCCCGAGCAGGCGATACATGTCGTCCTCCTTCACCGACCTGGCCAACTCCTCTCCTATATCCTTGTTGATAATGTAGCCATATTCATCATCGAAGACGACGCGTAGTCCTGTGTTTGTAAGAGAGGAGACTGAGAGGAGGTTGAATGCAGCATCAGGTACATACAGCACGCCATGGAAAACTCCCACTTCAATGCCACGCGGAGTCTCCAAATAAATCTCCACAATCCCAATCCCCTCAGCATACACCACCCGATTATCACCCAAAGCAATCGGACGTGGGGGAATGGAGGGCAAGTGCGTGAACCACTCCTTGTGGTGCATCAGACTCTTGGTACACGCCGAGTCCTTGTACCACGCCTGATCCGCCTTTTCCTTGTGCGACATGTCAGACTTCGCAATGAAGAGGCGGTCGCGCACCTCCTTGGCGACGTTCATGTTCCAAAATAAGCGTACGCCAGTCTGGTTCTGCTGCTGTGATACTGTTGACGTTGCTGCGACTGCTGCTGCTACTGCTGTGGAGATTGCTGCTTTTGCTACTGCTGCTGGTGCTCCTTCTGGTCCCTCTTGAACTTGAAGCACTTTTTCTTGTAGTGCCCCTCTTTCTGGCAGTAGTAGCTCTTGCCCTTCCTGTAGCCTCTCTGCTGCCCAGACTGCTACTGCTGCTCGTTGCGTAAGCCCATGGCCATGAAAGCTGCTTCACTGCTGCTGCTGCCGCCATTGCGCTTTGCTGCATTCCGACGCAATTCCATCTACACCAGGTACGTGCAGATGAAGTCGAGGTGGAGAGTCGGCTGGCACTCCAACTTCTCTTGCACCGTGTCATAGCTCGTTGGCAGTCCATTCAGCAAGAGGAGAACAAAGCGCGTGTCTTCTACAGATTGCCGGCTGCTTTCAGCTGCTTCGCCAGCTCCTTTACCCTGTCCAAGTACGTCTCCATCCCTTCGTCACCCTGCATTTTCAACGCCATCATCTTCTCCTCCAGAAGCGTGAGGAATGCAGGATCCTTGCTCTCATACTTCTTGCACAATGTGTCCCACCCCTCTTTTGCAGTAGCCTTGTCACTCACGTATTGAAGATGCGGGTTGGAGATAGTGTTGACAAGCTGCCTGTAGGCTTGCCTGTCCTTCTTCCACTCCTCATATGCCGCTGCTGCAGATGTAGATGAACTTGCATCTGCTGCACCTTTCTGCAGCGTCTTCCCTGCCACCACCTCTGCTGGGCTGATGCCTTTTGCCTGTGGAGGCGGAGCGCGCTCGCCACCTCCCACAAGCCCCTTTCCTCCAAAAGGAGACGGGTAGCGATCTTCCAAAACGTGAAGTTGGCGCGTCCTTCCAGCCTCTCTAAGGAGAAGGCTGCTGTTACCACGCATGCTGTTGCCATTTTTAGCGTTGGTGATGCTTAGCGCTGCCCTTGAGTGGCGGCACTACTCCTGCTTCTGCTGCCACTTCAGCCTGAAATCTGTCTGACAGAAAATGGACTGGGAATTTTAAAAAACTGAGCCTACACTGCAAAATTAAGCTCAATATCTTTCAGATCAACCCATAAACAGGGTCATCAACAGGGGACTTCAGAGATATGCCCTTTTGAAAACAGGGTATGCATCTGCTCCTATTCCAGCTCACACCAGCGAGCTTGTAAACAGCGTTTCTCCCAAACGTGCCAATGGAATGCAAATATTTTTGCATCAATGGAAAGCTTAGGAAATGTAATTCAATTTGTATGCAATACTTTTTAAATTTGACAAAGACACAAGAGAGTTATGGTCATCACAATGCGACAGTCTTACTCAGAGAGGAGTGTAGCCCTCGCCAACCTCATTCTGAGCATAACTCTCGATCCAACTGTTGGATCTTTGCAATCTTAGGAATTTTGGAAAGCTTGTCTGATGAACTTGACGATCTTGTGGTTGATTGTCAAGTTTTGACCCTAATCCGTCACTCTCAAAGTGACGGCCTGTGCTGGCTTAAAGTGGTAGAACTTGGCTCTGATACCAAATATTGTAACTCGAGGAGAGAGGGAGCTTTGGAGCAGCGAGGATGTGTCATTGGAAGGGCATCACTTGTGCTGAAAAATGATGGAGTACATATAGAGCTAGAGCTTGGGCAAGTCAGCCCTCTCACAAACCACACCACTTAGCCATGGAGGCTAAAGCTCACACACTAGAGTCCATAATCTCACACAAGGGAGGAAATCAGCCTAGCAATCAGGCTGACCACTCACACACGACCCAGAGAGCTAGAGAATGCTCTCATGGCACAATCCTAGTGGTCACTTAACCCACAATCCCATGGAGAATCCCCATGTGTCCATGGCTAGTACACAAGGATCTCACCTCACCTAAAAAGTAAGGAGAGGTACCTCTTTCCTAGTCAACACACTCTGACAAGGCAACCCAAGAATCTAGGACCTTTTTGGATAGTTCTCCCATCAGGTCTTGATCCTGGATCTCTTTGCCTTTTTCTTTTCTCAGGCTATGGCATGGAGCCATCGCCCATGGTCTCCCAGATATCGGTGGTGGATGACCCCGAAAACTACGAAAATTCATATCTCCCAATCCGACGGTTGGATTGGCCTCAAACTTGGACCATAGACATTTTGCCACCTGATCTTTGGAATGGTGAAGTCCGATTGACGATCGGAGCAGGCATCTGGTACTTTCTTGGTACTTGCTCTTGTGGACCTGAAACTGAGCCGGATGCCTCCTTTTCGAACAGATCCAACGGCCCGATCAGTAGATATGAATTTTTGAAGTTTCAAAGGTCATCAACCGCCGGTATTCGGGTGACCATGGGCAATAGCTCCATGCCTTAGCCTAAGAAGTGAAAAAGGCAAGAGGTCGAGGGTCAGGACCTGATGGGAGAAATTTCCAAAAAGGTCATAGATTCTTGGGTTGCCTTGTCAGAGTATGTTGACTAGGAGAAAGGTATCTCTCCTTAGTTTTTAGGTGAGGTGAGATCCTTGTGTGCAAGCCATGGACACATGGCGATTCTCCAAGGGATTGTGTATTTTGTGACC